>OY747708.1:552500-707500 GCA_963556495.2 Valencia hispanica | reverse complement strand
GAAACCCAAAAAACACCTTTCAGGTATCAATATGATGATGATGATGATGATAATGATGATGATGATGATGAAGAAGCCTCCAAACAGCGGAGCCATGAGTGAAACAGTGGTGGACCAGGGTTGATCTTCTCTGCCTCGTCCTGAAGTGATTTTATTATTATTGACTAATAATCACTGATTGGAAGCTTGTAGTTAAAAATGATCTCCTGCTGCACCGCTTTCAGATTCCTCCATTTATCTTCTGTGACACTGTGAGGATCTGGGAATTCTCTCGGCTTATCTGCACATTTCCACCTGAGGTAATTTGCTAAAAGATGAAATTTCCCACATGACATGAACATTTGTGCAGAACTAGACATCCTGTTAACTTCCCGTTCCATTCTCTCCTGGAGGATTAGCTTTGCCCCCGGCGCTGCGCTGCTAATTTCACAGTGAAAGAAGTGGAGAAAGTGGCGTCTGTGTGCATCCTGCAGTATTCCCCCTGCGCCGCACGACGCCGGTCCTACATCTGGGGTTACATTCTACGCTGTTGTCTCCTGGTTTGGATCTCAGCCTAGTTATATTAGTCTCCACATGCACGCTCAGGTTCTCCCAGGGTACTCTGGCTTCGTCCCACAGTCTAATTACCTGACTGTTGGGTTCATTGGTTTCTCTAAACAGTGTTCTAGTCAAGTCACCAGCTCTCGAGTCCAAGTCACACTCAAGTCCTTAGTGTTTGAGTCCAAGTCAAGTCACTAGGTCCTACAGGCCAAGTCTGAAAACAATAAATTATCCACGTGTCACCTGTACTCTTACAAAGGCTGAGAAGTTGTTATTACATTTATCCAGTAATCTGACCTAATAAAGCAGGCTAACATTAGCATCGGCTACATGCTAATCAGCAAACAATCCGAGTACAAGTCATGCTGCTCAAGTCAAGTCACAAGTCCCTTAAAAGGGACTCGAGTCAGGACTGGATTCCTCCATCTCTGTCGTACTCACAGCCTTATCCACAGAAAAAGTGCAGATTCTTGTGTAGAAAAAGACTGATTGAATTCCTTCATTTAATTAAAAGTAAAAAATAATACAGGTTCTGAGATCTTTACAAAAATAGACAGTTTGAAAATCTTCTCTTCTCTTCTGATAACCCCACAAACCAAAATGTTCCAGAAAGACATAAAATGATAGTTTTCTCCTTGTTTAGGCTCACAGTCTGTCCTGAAGATACTCTTTTTCTCTGTATCACAAACCATGCACCCAGTGGACACCATCTGTCTTTCTTCCCCCAGCTTTGTTAACACTTTTACTACGTTAGAACACAAATATCTGTAGTCTTCGCTCCTTGCATTCTCAAAACTGGTTGGTCTGGTATCCTGCTTGGCTGCAATGCCCTGTTGGACGGGGGGCATCGACTGGGATGATCCTCCCAGTAACTGAACATCCACTGTGTCCTGTTATTAACTTTTTACTTTCTGTAACATAGAAAGTTCTCTTATATCAGATCTTCTGTTCCTTCTGTGTTTCTGCTCTGTCTTCTCAAACCCCCAGACGGTCGTGGCAGATGGCCGCTCCTACTGAGCCTGGTTCTGTTGGAGGTTTCTTCCTGTTAAAGGGGAGTTTTTCCTCTCCACCGTCGCTACATGCTTGCTCAGTATGAGGGATTGCTGAAGGATTGCTGTGGTTGGAAAGTCTGCATCAACGGGGCCCAACCTCACGCCAATGACTGACGCAATCTGCTGGGATTCCTTAAATAGGAAACTAACTAAACATTTGAACTGATTGAATGATTGTATTGAAATGACTTTTCTTATTAAGTGCCTTGAGATGAAACATCTGTTGTGAATCGGCGCTGTAGAAATAAACTGAATTTAATTGAATTACTTCTTGACATATCACCAACATAATTAGTAGTAGTTACAGACACCTTAGAAAGCTACTTAACTACAGTAATGAAGTATTTGTACTTCATTACTTCACACCTCTGAATCTGCCCTCGGGTATGAGTGTGTGCCTGGTTTATTTGTGACAGACTACCAACCTGTCCAGGTTGTACCCCATCTCCCGCTCAGTGGCTTCTGGAGACAGGCACCCCCCCATCACCCAACGACCCTGCAGTGACAAGCAGGTAGAGATGATGGATGTGGTGAACCACATCTTCAGAGCACTTTCATGATTTTACAAAACAACTTTCTCACATGCTCAACCACAGCGCCCCTCTACAATCAGATCCTGAGGCACAGCTGTCCGTTTTTCCACTTTTAATCTCTGATTTACTCACCAGTGTTGATTAAGCTTTGCTCCTGGTCATCAGATGGAGGTACAGTGTTCTGCCTAAGTGCGTCAAACTTGTTTTGTTGCCTCACAGTCTTCTCTGCTCTTTGACCATATTTTAGGTGTCTTTTTTCCATGGGACTGAAGTTGAGATGTTCTTGTTATCAGCAGGTCAGTGAAATCCAAACTCTCTGCATGTTTTCAGACCAGGTCTCCTCTTTTTATATCAGCAATTCCTTTTTTTGCACAGAGTTCCAAAGTTGTTTTTCACCTTTTCCTGATGTTTTCAGCTTCACTGAGCATCCACAGCTGTTATTGTGGCTTCTTCTTCTGCTGTTTATATGTTGGCAGTAGAGGATGATGTCACCCTCTACTTCCCACATATTCTCTGTTCAACAGGTTCAGTTCAGGAACTAGCTCAGCATCCTCCTCTCCTGTTCCCAGCCAAACAGACATCCCACTCTCCTCTGATCAACAGCTTTCCTGTTACACCTCGGATGTTTTACCCTTCACCTCAGCCATGGACTCTTCTGATTCCACAAGTTTGACTTCAACCAAGTCAGGAAATGCTGCTACCCCCTTTGCCTCCCCCTCCCACTTGTCTTTCTCCAAAAGTCAGGTGAAGAGGCAGCTGGAGAAACTGAACCGGAACAAGGCCGCAGGTCCAGATGGTGTCAGCCCCAGAGTCCTGAAGGCCTGTGCAGAGCAGCTCTGTGGGATTCTGCAGCACCTCTTCAACCTTAGCCTAACTCAGGAGAAGGTTCCAGTGTTGTGGAAGACATCCTGCCTTGTTCCAGTACCAAAGAGAACTCGCCCATCAGTCATCAATGACTATAGACCCGTTGCCCTGACATCCCACATCATGAAGGTCCTAGAGAGACTCCTGTTGGCCCCCCTGAGTAAGCAAACAAGAACGTATCAGGACCCACTGCAGTTTGCTTATCGCTGTGGAGTTGGAGTTGAAGATGCCATCATCCACCTGCTTCAACCAACCCACTGTCATCTGGACAAAGCAGGCAGCACTGTGAGGATCATGTCCTTTGATTTCTCCAGTGGATTTAACACAATTCAGCCTGATTTGCTTTGTCAGAAACTCCTGAAGACACAGGTGGAGCCTCAACAATCGCCTGGATCAATGACTACCTGACCAACAGACCACAGTTTGTGAGACTGAAGGATTGTGGGTAAAACCAGGTGGTCAGCAGCACAGGAGCACCACAGGGGACCGTACTCTCACCATTCCTTTTCACTCTGTACACCTCAGACTTCCAGTACAAATAAGAGACCTGTCATCTGCAGAAATACTCAGATGTATCAGAGATGGACAAGAAGCTGAATCCAGAGAGCTGGTGGACCGCTTTGTGACATGGTGTGGAAACAATCGTCTCACCTTGAATGTGAACAAAACAAAGGAGATGATTGTAGATTTCAGAAGAAACAGGGAAAAGTCAAACACTGTTTCCATCATGGGAGAAGAAGTGGAGGTGGTTGAGGAGTATAAATACCTCGGAGTTCACCTGGACAACAGACTGGACTGGAGACTGAACAGTGAAGCCGTCTACAAGAAGGGACAGAGCAGACTGGACTTCTGGAGGAAGCTTAGGTCCTTCAAGGTTTGCAGCAAGATGCTGCAGATCTTCTACAAGTCTGTTGTGGAGAGTGTAATCTCTTCAGCCGTCATCTGTTGGGGTAGCAGCATCAGAGCCAGGGATTTAAAAAGGCTCAACAACCTGATAAAGAAGGTTCTGGTTCTGTTCTGGTTCTGTTCTGCTTCTGTTCTGGTTCTGTTCTGGGGACGACTGTGGAACATCTGGTGATGATGGTGCAAAGAAGGATTCTTCATAAAATCAAAAAATTATGGACAACCCTGAGCATCCTCTTCATGAGACAGTCATACAACAACAGAGCGTCTTCAGTCAGAGGCTTCTTCAGTTTTGCTGCAACACAGACCGCTACAGGAAATCCTTCCTGCCCACAGCCATCATCATCTACAACAACTCCTTAAAGATGTAATTATATGAGCTACAACACTTAATGTCCCTCTGGGATCAATAAAGTATTTTTGAATTTTGAATTGAATTGAATTGAATTCAGGGTTAAAGGTGTGCGTCTCCTTATGTCAACCATGTGAACAAAAACAAAAATCCACCATATCAAAAGAAGCCAACCAGAAAACAATGATGACTCTACTCTGATCAAAGGAGTAACAGAAAAAGTAAAAGAGCAATAAAATAACAAAACCATACATAACAATCAGAAAAACAGTACACCCAAAAGACAAGATACCAGCAGAACAAAAATCATCTATGGGATCCCATGCAAACTCTGCAAGAAGACATATTGGAGAAACAGGATGAGCATTTCAAACATGAAAGATGGAGCATGAAGAAGAATGTGAGAAAAAACCAACAGAACACACAAGAGCTACAAAACAAGAAGCACACAACACAATCAAGAAGTCATCCATAATGGATCAGTGTGCAAGAGAAAATCACACAATGCACTGGGACAACTCAAAAATCCTAAAAACAGAACAAGAAAGATTCAAACGATGGATTAAAGAAGCAGCTGAAATAAGGAGAACTCTGTCAACCCTCGATAGAGACAGAGTTTACACATCAGATCACACATGGGATCAAGAAGGACTCGGACAGTAGAGGGTGACACCAACAGTGCAATATGGAAATGTCCTTTATTATGACTGATCAGGGAAACAAACTTTGACTTTGTTTAAGTGGATTTTTTGTGGCATACTCCCAAAATGTAAATAAATAAAAAAATCTGCAGCCCCTCATTCATCATTTCATCTGTTTGTAATAATTACCATGTGTCTGAGTTAATGCAGTAATGATTTACTGGTTCAAAAGCTGAGTAATATATCAATCCCGTTAAAAGTGCAGTAAATTCACTTCTTATGGATTGCTTTTCAAAATGTACCACGAGCTTTGCAGCACTTACATACTGCAAGCATCCACAAATGACTTCCCTGAGATTTCAGAGGGATTAGCATAATACGTAAACACATCCATCAGAGTCTTGTTGGGAGGCCTCAAGTGGCCTGAAAGCGCCACAAACACTAATAGACAAACATTATATTTTCACTTAGTTTGTAGACATTTACACAACATAACAGCACACCTAAATCTCTGTGCAAAGTCAGCATTCAGCAGCAGTTTTCAATATTAGTTTGGAATGTGTGTGCCTCATGAAGGCGTCCACTAAATTACAATAAGATCTCAGTTCGTCATTCCAATTGTTCCCTCCACAATGAGATACTGGCACCATTGACTAGATATAACCAATCACCAATGGGATCAGCAGAAAGTGCATCTGGTTATACATGTCAGGCTTTGTTCTGATTTTATGACAGTAGTTATGGACACTACATAATCGCATACAGTGGACCCCCGCCTGTTCGTGGTTCAGTATTCACAAAGTTCTCTGGAGAACGTGACTCAAAGTGATTTGCAGAAAAGCTGCCGATTCGCTGATGTTGTTGTAGCACATAGGCCTATGTTATCATATCTTGTAGGGAGGACCTAGGTGCAGAGAGGCATTTAAAGTGCCGAACACTCGTATTTAATGATAAATAATAATTAACAATACAAAAATCCAAACTTCTGAGAGGAACAGGACAAGATAGCACGAGCAGCAGGGAGGGAAGACATGAAAATGACGAGGACCTGACCAAGGGCTGGGTTAGACACAGGGGCTTAAACGGACTAGAACAACAATGGGAAGGCAATCAGGGAGACAAGAAAAACCTGAGGACAGGGAAGGACAAAGACAGAGAACAGCTGACGATAAAAGACAAACATGGGAAAGCAAGGAGTGACGCAAACGAGGAATTCAAAACGTAAGGACTAGACAGAGATGAATACCAAAGACGAATAGGGACTAACTATGAACCTTAGTAAATAAAAGACTAGAAACCTAACATAAGAGCACCGGAGGGTAAAAGAGGGTGAGAAAACGTGGTGGAAGAAAAACTCAAATAACACATAACACAAAGAAATAAACTAAAATGTTAGTGTAAAATTAATAAGGAAATGAAATAACTAAAACTCAAAAAACCCAAACACCTACGGAACCTAACATATGTAAAATATTGGAAAAAAGTGCAGCTTAGGAAGCTGGAATCCGAAGGTGCACTGCTCCTTGACCCTCTATTAACTGGTTTTTGTAAAGCAACCAATCAAGGAGTGTCATTTATTTTCGACCACTGTTGATTGGTTGTACCCCCGAGTGGAAATAAGGAAGATTTAAACATTAGCGTCTGTGCTAGTGCTGAGACGGTGTTCACTGAGCATATTAATGCCTATTCAGGTATATATGGCATGTGAGCCATTGAAACAGGCTGTTATAAGTGTTTTTAGAAGTATTTGCAGATTTTAGCCATTTATGGGCGGCTGTGGTCCCTAACCCCACAAATACACTGCTCCACTGTGTATTGAATTAATAAAAATATCTTTAAAGCAGCTGAACTATTTATGAAATGTTGTCCAACTACATTATTCTCCTAAATTAGTGCAGACATTTCATTTCTCTAGTTATAACAAAGGTTGTGTTTCATACTGGGGTGTGGTCACCTTCAAACTGTCGTTTAGATTCTCAGTCATCCAGGACATTTTGAGAGTTAAATGAAGACAGCTGGACGTCTCTTGTTATCTCGAAGGCATTCCGCCTCTAATCAGAAACAATCTAACTGATACGACAATAGTTATCACTAACTCATTTGTTCAAGCAGAAGAAGTGGCCTTAGGTTTCATCTTTCTAACACCTACAGCGCAGCCTCGACTCGGCAGTTTCAGAGAAACTCACACTTTGAGACATGTGACCATAACAGTCCACATGTTGGCATCATTGGGGACTTGTTAGGACCACCGGTGTTAACGACACTAACAGGGAATGGATTAGAGGTTGGAGGCAGAGACTCATGTGACCTTGATGGCCTCGTTAGTGACAACAACAGCCACGCTAGGGATCTATGTTGTACTATCAGTGTGATTGACTCTGGTTACACTCGTAATTGTACTGAAGAAGCGTCTTGGATGAGAGGCAAAACTTCTTTAAAAAAAAGAGAGAATTCCAGCTGCCTTCATCAAACATGCAGATGTGTGAACTGATCTGGAGGAATCTAAATGTAGAAGCATTCCCAAAGAACTAGAGACACCACCTCTCTTTAAAAGCACTCGGAGTTTCCCGTTTTTGACTTTGTTACCTCTAAGCATGTAGATCCATCTATGGGCACATTGACTTAGACAGAAGCTGATAATGTTACACTAATTAGTGGGAATAAAAACCAAACTTTTAAATTATTACGTTAGAATAAAGGCATTAAAACTAAAATGTGTTTTGATAGAAGCGCTGATGTTTTAAAATATGACTGAATGGAAGTGCAGAGTAGTGGCCTGGAGTAGAGGAGAATAAGATAATACTTTACAGGAATCAAAGGCTTTGACTGAAGCAGCATCTGGACAACATTCCCAAATCAAATTCTGACAGTGAATCATAATCCCAGGAATTTATATATATAATACTCATTTATGGCCTTCACTTCCAGCTACTGATGACTTTCACCTCAACAAGCTCAATCATTTCTGTTTGCCTTAACCTGAGTAAGAGATGTCCAGAACTCTGGATGGCTCTGTGGTCAGCCAGCATATCACAGTCTCCACAGTATCAGTATCTCTTCAACACGTCTCATTGATGTCTTCATAAATCATTTCTAATTCCTTCCTGTCCAAACTACTGTACCCTTACCCTACAAACCAACCCATAGACGCCGATTTACATTTCTGTCTGTGGGAAATCGATCGGCACACTGACACAATCTTGCAGTGCCGGGCCGCACATCTCACCCCTAGGCCTTCTGTGATATCCTACTTTGTCCAACCTAAATTAATAATACATCTCATAATACCATCAAAAAGACACCGTGGCTCGAGAATCCATACAGAATCACATTGGCTGGTCAGGCAACACTTCATTTCCAGAGTATTTAAAATCAATAAGCTCCCATTCCTGATTAAGTGTAGGACACTAAGATCATGGATAGTGTCAAAAATAAAAGACAATTTTAAGAGATTAGTCAACGTTACGAACCCCCGTCTTAGAAGACGGGTTGGCAACTAAAAAGGTAAAGCAAACACATTACTTGCTTTTGTTTTGGAGAAAATGATGGCGCAGCTGCGTGAGCTACATTATTTACATTATAAATTACAGTGGATCAGAATTTATTTTTCAATTTGTAGCATTTTTGTTATTTTGTTTTGTTACCACTGACTGATTACTAACTAAATAAAATGACAAAAACTTATTAAATATACAAATAAAATACTTGGACTCACCAACATCGTCTGCTTATTTGAAAATAAAATCCATCCTTCTCCCTATTTGTCTTCACCTTTTTGTTGTGGGAGTCCGTTTCCCTACGTTTCTATTCCATGAGCTGCAGATCTACTCGGGTGTCCCCAACGTTTTTAAAGCATGTTTTTATTTCCAATGAGGCCAAAGAAAAGTCATCTGTCTTATGAGATTATGATAAACTTACATTAATGTAATGTTAGGCCCATCCTGTCACATGATCTCAAGACGTCACAAGTAGTCATTTCCTGTTTCTCTCTAACTGATGGAGGTGAATTAATAAAAACTGAAAACTTTTTAAAATGTGGAATTTCTGGTTGTCAACCTTTTAAAGAAAAATGAGGTATTATTTGGATAATTTCTCTTTCAAACCTTGGTTGCAGGGAGGTTTAGACATATTTGCCTCCAGACTGCTCGCCATCACCAGTGTGTGAATGTGTGAAAGACTGAATGTGGTGTGAAGCACTTTGGGGTCCTCAGGGACTAAATAAAGCGCTGTACAAGTACAGGTCATTTACTACTGCTGATGCTCGTTTTGGGTTCTTCATCATGGATGTTCCTAGCAGCCTCCGTACCACAGAAAAGCCTCCGTTTGTGTCCCTGATCAGCTACAAAGCTGCTTATCATTCAGCTGTTTGAGGCTGGAGGGCGATGTGTCTGATTACTCAAGTGTTTACGAGTCAGGCCTCATTCCTGAAGCAGCCACTGTACACATACACATACACATATCCATATTAATTACCACTTCATCAAAATCAGCTTTCTGATCAGCAGCACTGTGCCGAGCGCACATGCCCACACACAAACTCCTGCCAACAATTCTGCATCGGTAAACAGCCAGCAGGGGTGGAGAGTCCGAATATGTTATTATTCATATACCCAGAGCAAAGTATGAACACATATTGGAGGTCATGTGACCTCTTTCCACAACCAATAGCTTATGTGTCGCTTCTACAACCCACAGTTAGAGAGTCAGTGCAGCTTGATTGCCACCGCCTGCAGGGCAGTGCTGAAACATTTAAGTGTTTTTGAAAGAGACCGCAGTGATTTCAGCTCTGACTGGACAAACAAACATGAGCTAAAAGATAAAAGACACAACATGAAACGGGACACATACACAGATAGTGTTAGGAGCACAATATTCACAAACTGCAGCTTTAAGGCTTGAATTAAAAAAACATTTTAGGTGATTTATTATTGTTTTTGTTTGAGTTCTTTGGATCTAATCAGTATTAGTTTGTTCAGGCGCTCTCAGGAGGAGATGCATAAAGTCTATTATAACACAGAATCTCCTCTAATTAATTTATTTCAATTAAATGCAAAAATACATTAAAGTTTTTATTTTAATGTCATACTGATATTGAAATATGAATACCATAGAGGAGGGGTGGAAGGTTAGGACGATTCTAAGGGCCCAGAAGAGCAGACCCCTTTATTTCTTTTCCTATCTATTTTCTCATTTTAATACATACGTTAAATGTGCCTCATGCCCCTAATGTGTATTTTGTCTATTCGACCATAGATTTAATATTTAACAAATAATTTATTCACTGTTTCAGTCACACCCCTCCCCTTTACAATGGTTCATTCCACCTGTCCTTCCGAGCTGCTGGCTAGTAGCGATGGGAATTCCAGCTCTTTTTGGAGAGCCAGTCCTTTTGGCTTGACTCACCATAAAGAGCCAGCTCTTTCTGCTCCCAAGTGGCTCCTCAGATTTCCTGTTGCTTAAAGTATATTTATCACCAAAATTAATGCAAAACCATGTGTACCAAATGTACCAAAACAAGCGTGGGGGGAATAAAAAAACACCGGCTCCCGATGACGAGCCGGCTCCCGTCGTTCACTTCAAAGAGTTGGCTCTTAGAGCCGGTTCGTTCGCGACCAACACATCACTACTTACTAGCCTAACATCTCTCTCTATGATGCAGCACAGACAGTGACAGACGCAGGCATGTCACATCAAAACTCAGGGCATCAAAAACACAAAGAAAAGAAGGAAAGAGAAGACAGAGAACGCCGAGGTCGACTGTATGTCACACAGTTTTTCAAAAAGAAAGGTAGCTTGTCCTATTCTAAAACTTTCAGACCTACTTCTTGTTGTTGCTACATACATGACCTGCGTTTATCTAGCTAGCTTAGTAAAATAATGACTGAATTATTATTTACATCCAACAATCTCTGCCGTCTCCAGGTTATCATGTTTCATAGACACAGATTCAGCGGCTGCTGTACACCCACATCCTCCTTCTCCCACGGCCCACGGCCCCATCTCAGCCGAACAAGGTGAGCCTGAGCGCGAAACTTCACCAAGATTAAAGCTCCTAAACATGTGATATCTACCTGTGTTCTCACATAATAACTTTACAAAACAAAAAGGTATCTATACGCTTCAAAAATGAATAAATCAGTTTGCCGTGTGTGACAGTGCTGCTGATAAGATCGATGCTTGACGTTATTATTATGAAATGTCCCAGAAAAAAATAAAAATAAAATGGAATAAAACATGTGCTTGTAGTAACCATTGGCTATAATGAGTTTACAAAATAGATATTTTAATATTTATATTAAGAAAACTAAATAGGCCAATAGAAATAATAGATTTCTGTGCGTGTGTGTGCTTGCTTGACTTATACAGATGCAAAGTCAGCTTTATTGTCTGCACCTCGTCCTCCTACTAATGACCCAGTCCTCTCAGTGCCAGGTGAGGTGTTCATTCAACAATTCAGTTGGGAAAATATTACTTCTAAGCTGTAACTAGTTGACTGGGGGACAAAAAATTTTTTGGCTGTTAGTCCTGGTGTGATTTTGTTATGGGTTTATTCTAGCTGATATTTCCTGATTGATCAGTTTGACTCAACGAAAGCTTGTTCATGTAAAGTACATGTCAATATGTCTGCATTATGTTCTGTTGTGCTTGCAATTGAGATAATAAATGTTCTCCCTTTTATGTAAACAACTACATATTTCCATAGTTGTTTTCTTGTTTTGTAGGCTTTGTACTCATCTTTAAACATTTTAACAATACAAAATAGTAAGTATCTTTTTAAAAGTGTACAAGGCACGTTTATTGGGGTAAATTTTATCTGTAAATAATATGGGGGGCCCAGAATTTCTGGCGGCACCCCTGCATCTCAAGGAACTTTACAAGAAAAGTAATTTCAATGCAAACATTCCAGTCAGTTTAAAGTTTTTTGTTTTTTTTTTCTATTTAAGGAATCCCAGCAGATTGCATCAGGATGTGATGTAAGAGAACTTTCTATATTAAAGAAAGTAAAAAGTTGATAACAGGAGACAGTGGATGTTCAGTTACTGGGAGGATCATCCCAGTCGATGCCCCCCGTCCAACAGGGCATTGCAGCCAAGCAGGATACCAGACCAGGTATATCTTCTATGGAGAGAAAAACACTGAGAGAAAACAAAGTTAACAGTCGAAATAACAGAATGTACTGTAAAACAACTGGAGAGTAGTAGGAGAGAAAAGTAGCAGAGTGAAGAAGATTGTTCAGTCTGTCCTCCAGCAGTCTAAGCCTATAGCAGCATAACTACAGAGATAGCTCAGGATGACCTAAGCCACTCTAACTATAAGCTTTATCAAAAAGGAAAGTTTTAAGCCTGGCCTTAAAAGTAAACAGAGTGTCTGCCTCACGGACTAAAGCTGGGAGCTGGTTCCACAGGAGAGGAGCCTGATAACTAAAAGATCTGCCTCCCATTCTACTTTTAGAGATCCTAGGAACTACAAGTAAACCTGCAGTCTGAGAGCAAAGTGCTCTGTTAGGAACATATGGACCAATCAGATCTCTGATGTATGATGGAGCTGATTATTAAGGGCTTTGTATGTAAGAAGGAGGATCTTAGATTCTATTCTGGATTTAACAGGGAGCCAATGAAGGGAAGCTAAAACAGGAGAAATGTGATCTCTCTTTTTAATATTCATCAGAACTCTTGCTGCCGCATTTTGGATCAACTGAAGGCTTTTAATGGCATTTTGTGGACTTCCTGATAGTAAAGAATTACAGTAGTCCAGCCTTGAGGTAACAAATGCATGGACTAGTTTCTCAGCATCACTCCTGGACAGGATGTTTCTCATTTTAGCAATATTCCTGAGGTGAAAGAAAGAAAGAAATCGTAGAAACCTGTTTAAAAATACATGAATACATTAATTATGTTTTCAGAAGGAAATCAGTCAATTCAAATTCAAAAATACTTTTTAAATCCCTGTTGGGATTCATTTTTCCAAAAGCGGACTGAACAGACTGTATTTCCCAGCACAATAATGACATCACAAAGTCTACAAAAGTATGTGATGGGCGGCCTTTCATCGTGTTTCCATACAAGCGCTGATTGGTATCGGAGACACTTCTCGCCTGGATCCTTTCCTTCAAACCTGCTGGACCGGGAATACGAGTCTAACACCTTCTAAATGAAGCTGAAATAGCTTTTTCTCTGAATTCGAGAAGATCTTTTAACGGCCAAATTGCAATCAATGCAGTTATTGAAGAGGACGGCAGAAGCCAATCTCTGAAGTCGAGTTGTGGTTTCCAGCAAACCTTTAAAAAGGGTAAAAAACCACAACATCAGGTTTGTTTGCCTGTTTGGACACAAATTTTATTTTATTTTAATCTTTTTCCTCAGACTGGACTTTGATCGCTCCTGTTTTGGGAACGATGCAGCGAAGCACCTAAAAGTAGAACCGAACCTTTATTTATATTCTCCTCTTTTTGTGTCTGGGCAGAGATAAGTTAGAAACATAGATATTGTTTGATAGAGTTGGTTTGACGTGTGTTGAACATTGAACCCATTGTTTTCACTGAAGCTGCTGATGGCATGCTGTGAATTTTGCTTTGAGAGCAGAGTTTGATTATTAATGTGTACAGCTGAACAGATTAATAGTGCTGGGACTCTGCTCCTTCTTCCCTCTCTGATCCTTCCTTCTCTCTTTCCTCACCTCTTGTCTCCTTATTACACACCCACAAAGCATATTTGCACTAATTGTACACCACTGCACATTGTGCATTAACCCGTGCTCTGTTGTTAGCTCCAGGCTAAACCTTAGCCTTCTGTTGGAGCACATGGCTGGAGAGAGCAGCCCCCCCCCATTATCACACTCTCTGAGAGGAACTGAGTGGTGTTCCCCCTTACTTACACACACAAACAGACACCCTTCTTCATTTCTTTCCCAAATATTTATATGCTGAACTATGATTGTTATGTAGTCTTCTGATGTTTGTCATTGTTCTATTCTTGTTTATTAGCGTTACTCATTCGTTAGTTGATTTGACTGGTTTGCATATTATCCATTTTCTTCGATCAGCTTAGTAGTGAAGTAATTATTTTTGGACCTAAAGAGGAACGATCAACAGTCAGCACACAGCTTCAGTTAATCCAGCTAGAAACTACTGATCAGGCCTGAAATCTAGGTGTAGTAATGGACTCAGACCTGAACCTCCAGGGTCACATAAAGGTCAATAACAAGGTCAGCCTTCTATCACCTGAAGAACATTTCTAGGATTAAAGGACTGATGTCGCAACAGGACCTAGAAAAACTCATCCATGCGTTTATCTTTAGTGGGATTGATTACTGCAACAGCGTCTTCACAGGTCTGCCTAAAAAGTCAATCAGACAGCTGCAGCTGATCCAGAACGCTGCTGCTCGTGTTCCTCACTAGAACCAAGAAAGTAGAGCACATCACCCCAGTTCTAAAGTCCTTACACTGGCTCCCTGTAGCTCAGAGAATACACTTTAAAATACTTTTACTGGTTTATAAATCATTACAGGGCTTAGCACCAAAGTATGTTGAAGACCTGTTGTCGTGGTACCGACCACCAAGACCACTCAGGTCCTCTAATTCCAGTCGACTCAACATCCCTAGACTCAGAACCAAACATGGAGAAGCAGCTTTCAGTTTTTATGCTCCTCTAATCTGGAACAAACTTCCTGACGAGTGTAGAGCTGCTGAAACTCTGAACTGCTTTAAATCGAGACTAAAACCATCTGTTTAGAATTGCCTTTGAGTAAATTATTGATGTCATATGTATGAAATATGTTCATGCTCTCTTGCTTTATTGTGTATCATGTGTAATGTGTGTTTCTTTTACTTTTAATTTCCAATTTTATATTCCATGTCTGTTTGTTTTCTTTTGTTTTTTGTTTTTTTTTAATCACCAAATCATGTAAAGCACCTTGAATTACCCTGTTGTTGAAAGTGTGCTATACAAAAAAAAAAATTGCCTTTCCTAGTGTGGTTTGCATGTTAGTAGTGTAGGTATAGAATTTACTGAATGAATACTTTGATTGTAAGTTTGATTTATTTTATTAATAAATTATCATACTTTAAAGAAAAGTTGTCTGTGCTTATTGTGGTGCATGCGTGCAATTATTTTTTTCCATGGCGTCGAATTCATTCCCTCATCAGAGACTGAGTGTTTGCTTCAATATTCCCTGTCCCAGGGTGGTGCCCCAAATCATTTAACGAAATTAACTCAAACTTTACTAATAAAAATATTAATATTAAAATATTGATCATAATTACCTAAGATTTTTATACTTCCTATGGCACAACATCCTAAAGGGAAATTGCATGTTGTAACTTATATTATCCAAGATTCTTCAAAGAGCCATTGTAGATGCTGATGGCTGTGGGCTTTCCCGTAGCAGTCTGTGTTACGGTGAATCTGAAGAAGCCTCTGACTGCAGACATTTTGTTGTTTTAAATAAAATATATGTTTGTCTTTAAAATAAGTGGCAATTTTTAAGTAGGCTTTGAAAAAATATTTATTATTATTATTAATAATAATAATATTAATGTACAGTGGCTTGCAAAAGTATTCGGCCCCTTGAACTTTTCCACATTTTGTCACATTACAGCCACAAACATGAATCAATTTTATTGGAATTCCAGATGAAAGACCAAAACAAAGTGGTGTACACGTGAGAAGTGGAACGACAATCATTCATGATTCCAAACATTTTTTACTAATAAATAAGTGAAAAGTGGGGTGTGCGTAATTATTCAGCCCCCTTTGGTCTGAGTGCAGTCAGTTGCCCATAGACATTGCCTGATGAGTGCTAATGACTTCGACGGATGCAGCAGCTGAACGTGGACACACCCACACCCATTGAATTAGCATTGAGCAAATGATGATGGATAAAACACTGAAATACTTTTACAATGACTGAGTTCCTGAAGATCAATTAAAAACTGTTGAAAATAACTTTATACAATAATAATAATATTCTCCCAGTAATAATGGAAAGTTAACCACCTGAATGAAGCAAGGATTTTCCACCATCTTCTGGGTTAAAACTACAGTCTATGGTTAACACCATGACAATGTGACAGAGTTTTAAAAAAGCTGAGTAAAGCATGTACTTGAATGCATCACTGCTGTCAGTTGGCGTTTAGCATGGAGACCAACAATAAGTCAGACGTGAATGCAGAGCTCAAACTGCTGTGTTCAGTATTTTAATTCTGCATACTGTCCATGCTAACTGCTAGCAGAGAAAATAATGAAGCAGTTAATGTTAGTGTGTAAACATCCTCTATCAGTTTGCTGTCATTAGCAATGATGCTAATTCCTAACATCATTGCTAATGAAGTGACTGATGAAGTACTTCTGGTTAACTGTGTGTGTGTTACTGTGTGTGTTACTGTGTGTGTTACTGTGTGTTACTGTGTGTGTTACTGTGTGTTACTGTGTGTGTTACTGTGTGTTACTGTGTGTGTTACTGTGTGTTACTGTGTGTTACTGTGTGTGTTACTGTGTGTTACTGTGTGTGTTACTGTGTGTGTTACTGTGTGTGTTACTGTGTGTGTTACTGTGTGTGTTACTGTGTGTTACTGTGTGTGTTACTGTGTGTGTTACTGTGTGTTACTGTGTGTGTTACTGCGTGTGTTACTGTGTGTTACTGTGTGTGTTACTGTGTGTTACTGCGTGTGTTACTGTGTGTTACTGTGTGTGTTACTGTGTGTGTTACTGTGTGTGTTACTGTGTGTGTTACTGTGTGTTACTGTGTGTGTTACTGTGTGTTACTGTGTGTGTTACTGTGTGTGTTACTGTGTGTTACTGTGTGTGTTACTGTGTGTTACTGTGTGTGTTACTGTGTGTGTTACTGTGTGTGTTGCTGTGTCTGTTACTGTGTGTTACTGTGTGTTACTGTGTGTGTTACTGTGTGTGTTACTGTGTGTTACTGTGTGTGTTACTGTGTGTGTTACTGTGTGTGTTACTGTGTGTTACTGTGTGTTACTGTGTGTGTTACTGTGTCTGTTACTGTGTGTGTTACTGTGTGTGTTACTGTGTGTTACAGTGTGTTTCTGTGTGTGTTACTGTGTGTTACTGTGTGTTACTGTGTGTGTTACTGTGTGTTACTGTGTGTGTTACTGTGTGTTACTGTGTGTTACTGTGTGTGTTACTGTGTGTGTTACTGTGTGTGTTGCTGTGTCTGTTACTGTGTGTTACTGTGTGTGTTACTGTGTGTTACTGTGTCTGTTACTGTGTGTGTTACTGTGTGTGTTACTGTGTGTGTTACTGTGTGTTACTGTGTGTTACTGTGTGTGTTACTGTGTGTGTTACTGTGTGTTACTGTGTGTGTTACTGTGTGTGTTACTGTGTGTTACTGTGTGTGTTACTGTGTGTTACAGTGTGTTTCTGTGTGTGTTACTGTGTGTTACTGTGTGTTACTGTGTGTGTTACTGTGTGTTACTGTGTGTGTTACTGTGTGTTACTGTGTGTTACTGTGTGTGTTACTGTGTCTGTTACTGTGTGTGTTACTGTGTGTGTTACTGTGTGTTACAGTGTGTTTCTGTGTGTGTTACTGTGTGTTACTGTGTCTGTTACTGTGTGTGTTACTGTGTGTGTTACTGTGTGTGTTACTGTGTGTTACTGTGTGTTACTGTGTGTGTTACTGTGTGTGTTACTGTGTGTGTTACTGTGTGTGTTACTGTGTGTGTTACTGTGTGTTACTGTGTGTGTTACTGTGTGTTACAGTGTGTTTCTGTGTGTGTTACTGTGTGTTACTGTGTGTTACTGTGTGTGTTACTGTGTGTTACTGTGTGTGTTACTGTGTGTTACTGTGTGTTACTGTGTGTGTTACTGTGTCTGTTACTGTGTGTGTTACTGTGTGTGTTACTGTGTGTTACAGTGTGTTTCTGTGTGTGTTACTGTGTGTTACTGTGTGTTACTGTGTGTGTTACTGTGTGTTACTGTGTGTGTTACTGTGTGTTACTGTGTGTTACTGTGTGTGTTACTGTGTGTGTTACTGTGTGTGTTACTGTGTGTTACTGTGTCTGTTACTGTGTGTGTTACTGTGTGTGTTACTGTGTGTGTTACTGTGTGTTACTGTGTGTTACTGTGTGTGTTACTGTGTGTGTTACTGTGTGTTACTGTGTCTGTTACTGTGTGTGTTACTGTGTGTGTTACTGTGTGTGTTACTGTGTGTTACTGTGTCTGTTACTGTGTGTGTTACTGTGTGTGTTACTGTGTGTTACTGTGTGTTACTGTGTGTTACTGTGTGTGTTACTGTGTGTGTTACTGTGTGTTACTGTGTCTGTTACTGTGTGTGTTACTGTGTGTGTTACTGTGTGTGTTACTGTGTGTTACTGTGTGTTACTGTGTGTGTTACTGTGTGTGTTACTGTGTGTTACTGTGTGTGTTACTGTGTGTTACTGTGTGTTACTGTGTGTGTTACTGTGTGTGTTACTGTGTGTGTTGCTGTGTCTGTTACTGTGTGTTACTGTGTGTTACTGTGTGTGTTACTGTGTGTGTTACTGTGTGTTACTGTGTCTGTTACTGTGTGTGTTACTGTGTGTGTTACTGTGTGTGTTACTGTGTGTTACTGTGTGTTACTGTGTGTGTTACTGTGTGTTACTGTGTCTGTTACTGTGTGTGTTACTGTGTGTGTTACTGTGTGTGTTACTGTGTGTTACTGTGTGTTACTGTGTGTGTTACTGTGTGTTACAGTGTGTGTTACTGTGTGTGTGTTACTGTGTGTTACAGTGTGTTTCTGTGTGTGTTACTGTGTGTGATTGATGTAGAGCTGACTACGCCGTCTGAGCAGTGAAGCTCAACATGTTTACCCTCCATTTACTTTCTGTCTAGTGGACTATTCACACGTTCCTCACCACCATCCTCTTCTAATGGTTCATCTTTATTTTTATCTCCCTGATCAGCTCCAGCTCTCACTGTAACCACTTATTTTTGTGTTATAAAAGCTGATGTATTTTAGTACTGCTAACACAATCTCTACTGTGTGTTTTAATGCATGTTAAGGTATATTTGTTAGAAGTGTTTTTCGAGGTGATCACAGATTTGAGCTCTTTGCTGGTGGTTTTGATCCATAAGCCTCATGAATACCAGGTGTCCACTGTTCTTTATTCTAAGTCAAAGTCGATGAGTTTGTTTCATCGTTTTTCTTTCATTGCAGCAGCTTCATTATATTCCTGTGATTGTGTTTTTCTCTTACTAGTGTGACTCTTTGACCTGGGTTTCCTGGTCTTTAGCATCGGTTTTTCCAGCTATTCTTGTGCGTGTGTGTTCAGTGATCACACTCCCCAGTTTAAATACTCCCTGGTTTAGTTCCTCCATGTCAGATCCTCTGCTGTCCTCAGCCTATTTTATTTGCTCCTTTCTGTTCATTGAACCATGTTTATTCTCCACGCTCTGCCCGCCTTCTCTCCAAAACAAGATGATCTGCTGCTTCAACACTGAAAAAGTCAAATGTCAGAAGTGCCAGAGCCTCACAATCCAGACCAAATGTATATCAGTGTTCATGTAACACAAAGAGACAACATTTAAAAGCAATGAGGAGCATAATTACTTACTGTGAAAATCAGACCAAACAATAACTCTTTAGTTTTCTCCATATGTCAATGGGTTATTTTTTTCCAGATTTTACCAGGTAGAGATGAAACCTGTTGTTATCCTCATATGTTTGCACACAGATTCATTTATTGTGCCGGTCTATTATTGCCTACTGTATAATTCCCCGACTCCCTCTATTAATCCTCACATCTAATGTGTGTGTTGGCTGTGCTGAAGTCTGACGATGCTGATTGGTCCTGAGAGAGCGCTCCATCACTCTGTCTGCTGGCAATTAGCAGCGGTGCTGATGGCAGGACAGTGACTGATATCAGCACAACACTGACTCATCGAATCACACAAACACACAACAAAACACACACACACAGAAAAAAACAGAAAAATGACCTCAATTCCTGCAGCTCTTCTTTTACTTTGCTATTATATTTCCTCTCATTTTAATAGGATGAACTTTAATCCACCATCGTGTGTTAAAGTAAAAGTCCCAAATGAATCTTAGAATATCTTCGAGACCTTAGAATACAATGATGTTGTTTTTGTGTTGTTGTTTTTTTCAGCTGGGCTAAAACTTGAATACAGATGAATCCATAAGGAGTCCAAGAACTAAGAGGAGACAATCTGAATAAATTAAAAACAAAAAACAAAACAAAAGCCTCTTATAGATTCTGACCTAAAAACCGGTTGCTTTCTTATAAACATGATTAGACCAATCTGTGTATTAAAGTTTTGGTTTTATTTTCTTGTGCATTTCTCTCAAAATAAGCCAGTAAAATGTTAATGAGCTGTATCTGGTCAAACTGGGTAAAATATGGGAGATTTTAATCAGTTAAATGAAAAGAACAAATTAACAGAAAGCAAACTAAATGATGAGAACCTAAACGAGACCATACACAGAAAAACAAATGACTTCAATTTTAAAAATCTATTGCATATTTCATGAATTACTCACCTTTTCATTCATTTTTATCACTTGCAGTTATTTCCTGTTTGAATGTTTCACTTTTGAAAATCATATTCATGCTATTTGTTAATTTCTAACCTTCCTATTTCCTCCTTTTGTTCGATTCTGTTCGCTTCAGCCACAAACATCAGAATCAGAATCAGGTTTTTAATTCAATTCAGTTTATTTCTATAGCGCCAATTCACAACAGATGTCATCTCAAGGCTCTTAACAAGAAGTCATTTCAATACATTTACACAAACATTCCAATCAGTTAAAAAGTTTCCTATTTAAGGAATCCCAGCAGATTGCGTCAGTCATTGGCGTGAGGTTGGGCCCCGTTGATGCAGACTTTCCAACCACAGCAATCCTTCAGCAATCCCTCATACTGAGCAAGCATGTAGCGACGGTGGAGAGGAAAAACTCCCCTTTAACAGGAAGAAACCTCCAACAGAACCAGGCTCAGTAGGAGCGGCCATCTGCCACGACCGTCTGGGGGTTTGAGAAGACAGAGCAGAAACACAGAAGGAACAGAAGATCTGATATAAGAGAACTTTCTATGTTACAGAAAGTAAAAAGTTAATAACAGGACACAGTGGATGTTCAGTTACTGGGAGGATCATCCCAGTCGATGCCCCCCGTCCAACAGGGCATTGCAGCCAAGCAGGATACCAGACCAGGTATATCTTCTATGGAGAGAAAAACACTGAGAGAAAACAAAGTTAACAGTCGAAATAACAGCAAATAATACAACTGGAGAGTAGTAGGAGAGAAAAGTAGCAGAGTGAAGAAAAGTGGTCAGTCTGTCCTCCAGCAGTCTAAGCCTATAGCAGCATAACTACAGAGATAGCTCAGGATGACCTTAGCCACTCTAACTATAAGCTTTATCAAAAAGGAAAGTTTTAAGCCTGGCCTTAAAAGTAAACAGAGTGTCTGCCTCACGGACTAAAGCTGGGAGCTGGTTCCACAGGAGAGGAGCCTGATAACTAAAAGATCTGCCTCCCATTCTACTTTTAGAAATCCTAGGAACTACAAGTAAACCTGCAGTCTGAGAGCGAAGTGCTCTGTTAGGAACATATGGACCAATCAGATCTCTGATGTATGATGGAGCTGATTATTATGGGCTTTATATGTAAGAAGAAGGATCTTAAATTCTATTCTGGATTTAACAGGGAGCCAATGAAGGGAAGCTAAAACAGGAGAAATGTGATCTCTCTTTTTAATATTCATCAGAACTCTTGCTGCCGCATTTTGGATCAACTGAAGGCTTTTAATGGCATTTTGTGGACTTCCTGATAGTAAAGAATTACAGTAGTCCAGCCTTGAGGTAACAAATGCATGGACTAGTTTCTCAGCATCACTCCTGGACAGGATGTTTCTAATTTTAGCAATATTCCGGAGGTGAAAGAAAGAAATCCTAGAAACCTGTTTAATATGGGATTTAAATGTCAAGTCTTGGTCAAAAATAACGCCGAGGTTCTTTACGTTATTACTGGGGGCCAATTTAATGCCATCCAGATGAAGTGATTGACTAATCAGTTTCTGTTTAAGAACTTCTGGTCCAAAGACGGAAACTTCTGTTTTGTCAGAATTTAAAAGCCAAAAGTTTAGATTCATCCATGTTTTTATGTCTTCCAGACATGCCTGTAATCTACCTAACTGACTGGGTTCATCAGGATTTATGGATAAATATAGTTGTGTATCATCAGCATAGCTGTGGAAATTTATCCCATGCTGTCTAATGATTCTACCAATTGGAAGCATATATATGGTGAACAGAATTGGTCCAAGCACAGAACCCTTTGGAACTCCACAAGTAACCCTTGAGAGTGAAGAAGATTTATCATTTCATTGAACAAACTGGAATCTATCAGACAAATATGATTTAAACCAGCCTAGTGCTGTTCCTTTGATCCCTGCAACATGTTCAAGCCTTTCTAAGAGAATATTATGATGGACTGTGTCAAAAGCAGCACTGAGATCTAACAAAACCAGAACAGACACCAGTCCATTATCTGAGGCCATGAGAATATCCTTAGTAACCTTCACCAGTGCTGTTTCAGTGCTATGATGAGCTCTAAAACCTGACTGAAACTCTTCAAACAGCTCGCTACTGTTTAAATGCTCACAGACTTGATTAGCAACTATTTTCTCAAGGACTTTGGATAAGAAAGGAAGGTTAGATATAGGTCTGTGATTCACTAAGTCATCTTGATCAAGGGAAGGTTTCTTGAGTAAAGGTTTAATTACAGCTATTTTAAATTCCTGTGGTACGTATCCGTTTACTAAGGATAGATTCATCATATCCAAAATGGGGCCAGGAACCAAATGGAACACTTCTTTAAATAATTTGGTTGGGATTGGGTCCAACATACAAGTTGAAGGTTTAGATGAGGCTAATATTTTTGATAATTCTGAAAGCTCGACTGAATCAAAACAGCCTAAGCACAACTGAGGTTCTACAGTTCTTTCCGATGTTGCCTCATTTACTGAGGAAGACGAAATCATGTTTGGGAGGATGCCAATGATTTTATTTTTAATAGAATTTATTTTATTTATGAAGAATCCCATAAAATCATCACTTTATCACCATATGTGTGAACAGGGTCACAACATTAGGATATTGCTGCGATACTTTGTGCAATCATGAAAAAACACTTCTAAGCATGCAATAAATAAAAATAAACTTGGGGTAAACAGATTAATATATACATGAGTGCAGGTTATGATCAGTGCAAATTCTCCAAATTAGGTGGAGTTCTTGTTGGATGGTGCCAATGTTCACAACAATAATCAAAGGAAACGCCAGACATATATCAGCACTTAAAACGTACATGCAAAAGCAAAAATTGGAGTTTTAATATATCCTTACTTAAGGATAAAGAATTTATTAAATATTTCGAAAAAGAGTGGGCCTCATATTTGGAATATAACGACCTCCCTGGTACATCGCCATCCATTCTTTGGGAGGCAGGAAAAGCTGTGATTAGAGGTAAAATAATCTCATTCTCATCAAATAAAAAGAAAATGGAAAAAAAAAGTATTCAGGAATTAGAAGAAACTATTAATTCATTAGAAGCTTCTCTAGATGAGGAGAGACTAGGCAAAATCCATAAAGCAAAGCTAGAATTAAATCAAATTATTAATAAACAGACCCAGTTCTTAATTCAAAGACTTAGGATAGAAAACTTTGAACAAGGTAATAAATCAGGTAGATTTTTGGCTAACCAGCTTAAAATTTATAAAGAAAAAACAAATATGTCTGCTATTAAAGATCAGACCAGGAATACAGTATATGATCCCGGAAGAATAAACAACACATTTAAAGAATTTTACAAGGCTTTATACTCACTAGAGAAAAATCCATCAGATCATGAAATTGAACAATTTTTTGATAACATAACACTACCTAAATTATCTGAAAGTCAAGCGATGGCCCTGGATTCACCACTAACAGCAGCTGAACTCCAGGAGGCCCTCCAAGGCATGCCCAATAAAAAGGCTCCAGGCCCAGATGGATTTCCAGCAGAGTTCTATAAAGAATTCTGGAATATTCTGGCACCAATATTCCACAGAATGCTGCAGGAAACCAAGGAAAATGGCAGACTCCCACCAAATATGAATTCTGCCTACATTAGTCTTCTACTAAAATCAGGTAAAGACCCTTTGTTTCCTACCAGCTATCGTCCCATATCCCTTATTAATGTTGATCTTAAAATAATCTGCAAAGCCCTCGCAAAAAGGATGGAGAAAGTAACCCCTCTTATAATACATCCTGATCAAACTGGTTTTATTAAAGGGAGACATACATCCACAAATTCACGTAGATTAATAGATTTAATAGATTTTTCTTGTCCTCTCTCTCCCTCCCTGTTCGCTATTTTTATTGAACCACTAGCTGCAGCAATCAGGCAAACTCACAATATTAAAGGCATAAAATGCAATAACATAGAACATAAAATCAGTCTTTATGCAGATGATGTATTACTTTTTCTCCAGCATTCACAAACCTCTTTCTCTCAGGTAATCGGGTTGATAAACTCTTACTCAAATGTTTCAGATTATTCTATAAATTGGTTAAAATCTACAGTTCTTCCAATCAATTGTTCTGTCCAGAATCCAACTAATACACAACTGCAGTCAGGGAATATTACCTTTTTAGGTATCAATGTCTCACCAAGACTGGCAGATTTAATAACGCTAAACTACATCCCACTTTTAAAAAAAGTGGAAGATGATCTTGCTAGATGGAAATCTCTACCTATGTCACTTATGGGAAGGGTTGCTTCAATAAAAATGATGGTTTTGCCCAGAATCAACTACTTATTCTCAATGATCCCAAGTAAACCATCACTAGACTGGTTTAGATCTCTGGACTCCTCTATCTCTAAATTTCTTTGGAAAGATAAACCCCCACGTATCAGCTTAAAAACACTGCAGAAGACCAAAGAAAAAGGAGGTCTAGATCTACCAAACTTCCATCATTATTTCTTAGCCAACAGGCTCCAATACATATCAAGATGGTTAAAACATAGCTACCTAGACGAGTCCTGGATAGACGTAGAACAAACACTATGTAATAAGATAAAACTTTCAGACCTACCATTTATTAGCTCAAATATAAAACAATATGAATGCTTTAAAAGCATAAATATCAGCTCCTCTCTGACAGCATGGTGGGAGTTTCTAAAAATGACAGAGTCCACAATAATCCCATGCAGACGCACACCCATCTGGAATAACCCCGACATCTTGCAAAAAAAAATGTATGATAAGTTTCCCAGTCTGGAGGTGCAATGGAATTGAATACCTGGAACATATATTTGATGGAACAGACTTTATCCAATTTAATACATTAATTACACAATATGGAATTGATAAAAACAAATTCTTAGAATATCAACAAATTAAATCTATTATTAAAGGTAAATTTAGGCTCAATAGAGATGAATTACAAATTCCAGCAAGAGTTTTAAATTTTCTTAATCTCAACCCCCCAAAATTGCTGTCTAAAATATACAAAACTTTATCTACATTAGATGAATCAATAGCCATCCCTATTTCAAAATGGGAGGTGGATTTATCAGCCAGCTTTGACCAAAACGTCTGGTCTCAGATATGTTTAAGAACCTTTAAAATAACAAAAAATCCTCATTTGCAATTAATACAATACAAAATCCTTCATAGAGTACACTATACAGGTCGACGAATGTTTAGGATGGGTTTTACACCGTCTAATACCTGCTTACAATGCACAAGCAATATACCAGATACTTATGTTCATGCGCTTTGGTTCTGTCCACCTTTTAAGAAATTTTGTTGCCAGATATGTGAGGACTTATCAAAGTGTCTGAAATGTAACATCCCACCATCTCCCTCAATTTGCCTGTTAGGAAATTTAAATGATGTCACCATGGACACAAAGTCAGTTCTAATGATTCACATTGCCTTATGCATCGCTAAGAAAACCATCCTCCTGAACTGGAAAAATAAAAAAGCTCTTAATATTAATCAGTATAGAAATCCCTTGTTGGACCATATTGGTCTTGAGACGGCCTCTGGCTCCATATCTGATCAATCTCTCTGGGCTCCTTTGATCGGCTCCATCACCTAGTGGGGGTGGGGGGCACTTGGTTTTGTCGTTTGGGACACTGTTGCTGATGTGGGGGTTTTGGGGTTGGAGGCGTCTGGGGGGGACCCTGGGGGGTGGGATCACTGGACGGATGGGGCGCTGGACGTCGTGGCCGGCCTGGGGTTGGGCTTTGGGTGGTGACTCCTGATGGCTGCATGCGGTGCCTTGGGGGGGTTGCACTGGCGGACATGGGTTACTGGCCTGGTGGCCGTGCTGCGCCTGGGTAGGGTCTGGGGTGTTCCTGGGGATTCGGGGCTCGGGGGCGCCGCGCCCCCTAGCTGTGGTCCTGGCTGGGGGTCTCTGTTGGCTGTGGGGTCTCTGTTGGCTGTGGGGGTCGTGGCCGGCCGGCGGCCGGAATGTGCAGCCGCCTCTCTCTTTTTCTCTGGGCCGATTGTCATCGCCAGTCCCTGTATGGCGTTTCGCCTTGTTTGCTGGTTGGGGTGCCTGGCTGCTGGTCGCGGCGGCTGGGTGGCGTTTCTGGGCCGGATCAGTCCTTTTTTGCACTGGACTTGGAACTCAACCTGGGTGTCTAGTATCTTTTGTGTTTTGAGAGTAGAGCGAATGTCAGGGTGGGTTTAGTTCCCCTTCTGGGATGGGGCTGGGGGGACTGCCTTGGGGTCTGTGGGGCTTTGTGGTGCTGTGGCCGTGGGCCCCGGGTCGAACGTGCCATGGCCTCCCTCCCCTGGTGGATCCGGTGAACAGCGGTGCCTTTTGGGGTCAGTGGGGGAGCTGGCTCCCTGGGAAGACATTTTGTCTCCCAGTCCTTCCCTCCCCATCCCCGAACACCTCTGTCCACCCGCTCCATCACTTTACCACTCATATAGGGTCTTGGGGCATGGGCACATCACTGGGGTGCGAGGAGGGGCTTCCCACCTCGCTATCCCGTGGTGTCCTGGGTCCCAATTTTAATATACAACTTAGACACTCCCACTTATAACATTCTCACACGACACATATGTAGGGACTTTGGGGTGGGCACACTTTTCGGCATCCAGAGGGGGAGCGATTCCATCAGCTTCACCTCTGGTGCCGGTGCCCACTGTTAAACCACATATAGACAGTGAGGGCTCTGGGTGGGGGTTGGGGGATGTGTGGCTGCCTTCCCCACATCCCACCCCTCTGTTTTAAATGCACATTATAACAACACGCATCAACACCATACTCGAGCGGGAGGATGGAGGCTAGGGGTCTTTTCACACCCCTGTTTGCTGCGGGCCATCAGGGGTTGGGGTCAAGAGGAGGACAGGCGGTCTGGTCGGGGTCCTGGGCTGTCGGGCTGCTTTGCCACTGTGGGGCCCTTGGCGGTCTGCTTGTCTCCGTCCTAGAAGGTAGGGGGTCCACCTCCCGGGTCCGGGGGCTGGTGGCTCTACTGGGGCATCGGTACCTGGACCTGGGAGCATAAAGTGTGCATGGGGTGTGTGAGTGAGGGTACAGCGTCATTTTTTTGGGTGTCTTGGTGAGTCAGTGAGAATGTATGGGTTTAAGAGGGAGGGAACGTATGACTGTGTCTGTATGTCTTTGTCTACCTGTCAGGTTGGATCTTGGTCTGCCCCCTCGCCTGGCGCATCTCAGGCCTTACACTTAATGGGGGGCCTATTTCCCCTCCGTCACTCCCCGCCGGTGACGGGGGCCCCTGCCTGCCGGTGCATCAGTGGTCAATCCGGTTCGGACCTGGTGCGTGCCTGGCCGGGCCTGGGGGGGCCGGTGTGTCGGTCGGCCGGTGTGTCGGTCGGCCGATGCGCTGGGCCGATATCTTCCTTTGGTTGGTTGGGGCACCTCTTTTAGAGGTGCCAGGTTTGGGATTGTTGGGTGGTGCCTGCTTGGTGGCTCGGCGGGATGCGGATCCGGCGTCTCTGCTCGTTTGATCACCTGCTCTGTGCGCACCGTGCGTGGCCGGTTCATTGGCGGGTTGGACCAGCCCTGGCCCTCATTGGATGCCTGGTCTCGGCGCCCTGCGTTGCGCAGGATCAGGACCCGGGAGCTGGTACAACTTGGCGTCCAGATGCTGGCTGAGCCCGGCCTGGGGATGCTGTCCGTCGGTGGGGCGCTGGGATGTTGGCGGTGGGGATTGGCCTAGGGTGGAGGCGGCGCGTGGCGGCCGGCCGCGGCCCCTGCAGTGCCAGGGGCCCCTCGTCGGCCGGTCCCTTGTCGGGTCCCTGCTGGGAGGTGGGGTGCCCCTGGGCCCCGGCTCCCCCGGTCCGTTGACCGGTCCGTTGACCGGCCCGCCCCGGCGCGGCTGGTTGCCGGCGGGGCCCGTGGGCTCGTCACTGCTGCCCCCTGGGCCCCTGCATAGTGGCCACTGGATGTTCACCTGGGGTTCTCCTTTGCTCCTCTCTTGGGGGATGCGGTTGGCCCCGCCCGGGTCTGCCTGGGGCTCTGGGGGTCCTTTGGGTTGTCTTTGCTCCGATCTCCTTCATGTCTGCATCGATTCCTTGGAGACGGATTGATGCCTGTTCACACCAGCTATCGAACACTCTTATGGAGAAACCTTATATGCACCAGCATGCTAACACACACACATAGATGTGGGGTCTCTGGTGTTTAAGGAAATATTCTTGGGCTGAGGTTATCATTACTAGAGCTTGATTAATCGGTACCATGAGTTTTTCTGTGACATTGTTGTTGTATTTTTATATCTATTTTTGTGTGATGTGGTTTTGTAATTCTTAGTTCACAATGTTTGGTTGGTTTTGTCGATGTTCCTTTTTCGTGTTTTGTTTTGTTCCCCCTCTCTCTGCCGTCCTGTGGGTATGGAGGCAGACTTCAATGTCTTCCTGTGTTTTCTTTGTTCCCTTTCCTCTCTTGTATTTTCAACTCACCCTCTCTCTTGACATTTTGTTTCCTACCACTCTTCTTCATCTTCCTTCTTTCTTCTCCCTAATTTTCCGTCTCCGTGTCCATAACATCAGGAAATAAAAACCCCAACAATTCATAATAAAGATTTTTCACACATATATCAAGTGGAGGACTATAGCAAAAGCTGTACTGCTCCGCTTGTGAAAGTAAATCTGTTGGGCTTCTACTTGGTACTCAGACACCAATTCTTAGCTCCACACTGCCAAACAGGACACGTAAAAAAAAAAAAAAAACTTACATGTTACAGTAATGAATGACATTATACATAACAATTTTGATGCAGAAACAACTTTATTGGGAAAAGGATTAGAAAAGGATGGCTGTTAAAACTGAAGCCTGATGCTCTTTACAGCAGAGACCTGCTAATTTAGTCTGTTACAATTATTAATCCATGTGAACCATCTTTAAGCATAATCTGGAAGAGATAAACAATAATAATTATACTAATATTAGTGTTTAAAAAATAAGCTCTGCTGTTGTTTTTTTATAATCCTTTTTATGTAAAAACCAGTTTGCAAAGGGTGAAAAAGTTTATTACAAAAGATCAATAATAATTTTAATCCGTCCAGATTGTTAAAAGATGCCAGAAATCCACATCTGAGTAAGTTTTAGCTCCACTGCCCTTCATTAACAAATCCTTCCTTCTTCCTTCAGAATTTCTCCACGATTCTCCAGACTGCAGGTAAGATACTGATCACTAGTGTCCATCGGCGGAGCGGGGGGGGCTTCTTGGTCTTAAGCCCATGTTGTTTTTCAGAAGCCCCGGTTCTTTTGGAGTTTCTTTTTTTTTCATAGTAAGATGTCTGACTGAAAACCATGTAAAACAAAAACTACACACAATATTAGAAGCACATAGCACAATGTGGTAAATTTCCCCCTAATCTTGGTATGATCCGAGTTCAGGCACTAACGCTGCTGTATGTTTGTGCCCAGCCACATGTGAGGGAGGGGAGACACTCTGCCAGCGTATTTGCTGTAGGAGAAGTGCATGCAGACAGAGGAGAGCTCAGGTTTGACCAGGTACCAAAGTAAATCACTCATACTGTAAATATGAAGATGTACCTCAAAGACTGATGTCTGATGTAGCACTGCTCACCTGGCGCGTATTACGTTACTTGCTCTTCCTACTTTTGCTCTGTCAGGGTTAATCAAACAATAGCAAATGAAAAGCCAAACAACAATGCTGCTTTTCTTATTGTTGTTTTTTTAGCTTACATGTGTTTATTTCATATTTTCAGTTGCTATCTACCATGGTTAAATAAAACACTCTCTAAATTGGTTTTAGTTATGTACTGATGTACAAAACTATGGACATAGGGGGCTTCTTTCAAAGAAAAATCTGAGGCAAATTTGATTATATTTTGCTTTACATGTCGTTCATTATATTTCTATGCAAAACAAGAGGAATTTCAATACAGAAGTATATTCACATTTGAAACCAGATACTTACATATAGGCTACTTTAGGAAAAAAACAACAAAAAAATTTCTTTACCATTAAATGTCAAATTAGACTATATATTTATATTTATATATATATAGTACCACGCCTCTCGCCCCTTGACCGCTGGAGATAGGCACCAGCCCCCCCACAACCCTGCATTACGATGGACGAGTATAGAAAATGGATGGATGTATTATATATATATTTATATATATACTAAGTTTATTGCATCTTTAATCAAAGGGGAAACTCCAGATGATTCCATTCTGATCCTAAGAAGCTTCTGATAGGTTAATTGAGTCCATTTGAGTTAATTGGTGGCACACCTGTGGATGCATATTAAGGCACCCCCAAAACACAGAGCCTCTTTCTTTGACATGGGAAAATCAAAAGTAATCAACCAAGACATCAGGAACAGAATTGTGGAGCTCCACAAGCGTGGCTCAACTTTAGATACAGTTTGGGTGCAATTTGCCATTAAGAAATACATACAAAGAGAGAGAGAGAGAGAGAGATGTTCTCAAGTGTATCTTATTAGGTTTGTAATTTTTCTGATTCTATATCTAATAAGTCATGCAGGCTTTTTTGCACAGCTAGACTAAATAGTTGCATAAATACTGTTGTTCTCAGGAAGAATAAAAAAATAATAAAAGGTACAAACTAGTAACTCAGAGAGACGAATATAGAGGTATCATTAAATAGAAATGAGTCTCATTCTGATCATTCAGATTGGTCAGGGGAAATCAGGAAAGACAGAGAACACCAAAACACACCTGAAAAATAGTACTTGAATAATATTGACCCTGAAAATGTCATTGATAGGTTCACTAAACTCAAGCCTCAAAGATACAGTCTCATGCTGCCACAATAAAGAGGTTTTGTTTTTCATTCTACTATCATCTAGTTCTGATTCTGGTTCTGTCTGGGTTCTCACCTGATTTAGAAAAGTTACAGTCCTGTTTTAATGTTAAATTGTGGTTTAGTCCTGGTGTCTAGATACAGCCCTGGTTCTGTTCTGCCTTGTTGCTTAATTAATAATCTAATGTTAATGTGTCACATGTGATATAATTTGTTTTCTTATATAAACTTATACTTGTCAAACACAACTTAACCCCCCCCCCCCATCCCCACCCTTTAGGGCTAAGCCCCTGGTGTATAAAATGTCTGGCTCCGCCTCTGTTAGTGACTGGCCGAGCTCTCCCTCTACCTGCACACTTTACTTTTTTATTTCTGATCCAAGATCTATAATGTGATCGTGTACTTGGTCATTTTTCAGTGATCTTTATGTTTATGTGTGTATTAGTGTAGTTTCCGAATGTTTGTTGTCATATTTACAAGGATATCAGTTAAATTTTCAATCATCAAGTCTCTAAAAGACCTATCCAAATCCAGGGATTTCTTAGGTAGAGGAGTGATTTACAGTAAATCTTACTTTTGCAAGCCACTGGACGGGGTAAGCCGTATTGCGTCATTTCCTGTTGTCACTGCTGTGGTCCGTGGAGCTGTTTTGGTGTTCAAACGCTCTTGAATTGATCTTATTTTCTCTGTGCTGAGGCTTTTCTAAGTTATTTTAACACACAATCACACTAAAACACACATTTTGTGGTGGTGTACTTTACGTTTTGGGAACTCCTCGTGTTTCACACAGTTTTTTCTTTGGGTGGAAGGTCTCGCTAGCTCAGTTAGCTTAGCTTCATTGCGGCTATGGCTACTCTTCTTTCTCCTGTCTCTAACTCTTCTCTTCTCTCTTGCTCTCTCTGTCAGATGTTTAGTTACTTCCCTGCCTCCTTTAGTGATAATGGTAACTGTAATAAATGTAATATTTTTGTAGCTTTGGAGGCGAGGGTATCAGAATTAGAAGCACGTCTCCGCGCTGTTGAAAAACCAGCAGATAGCCGAAGCCCATTAGCCAGCGTGGAGCCAACAAGGATAGAACCCCCTAGCTGTCCTCCGGTAGAGCCCGCGCAGCCGGGACCTCTAGGCGGCTGGGTGACTGTACGTAGGAAGCATAGTTCTAGGACCCAGCCCCCGGGCCACCACCAACCGGTCCGCGTTTCTAACAGATTTTCCCCGCTCAGCGACACACCCGCTGAGAAGCCGGCCCTGGTAATTGGCAGCTCCATAGTCAGAAACGTGGCATTAGAGACACCATTGACCATAGTCAAATGTTTGCCAGGGGCCAGAACGGGCGACATCAAATCCAACCTCAAACTGCTGGCTAAAGATAAGCGTAAATACAGTAAGATTGTTATTCACGCTGGCGGTAATGACACCCGGTTACGCCAATCGGAGGTCACTAAAATTAGTGTTGCTTCGGTGTGTAAGTTTGCCAAAACAATGTCAGACTCGGTAATCTTTTCTGGTCCCCTGCCTGATCGGACCAGTGACGACATGTTTAGCCGCATGCTGTCATTCCATCAATGGTTGTCTAGGTGGTGTCCTGCAAACGATGTGGGCTACATTGATAACTGGAGAACTTTTTGGGGAAAACCTGGTCTGATCCGGAGAGACGGCATCCATCCCACTTTGGATGGAGCAGCTCTTCTTTCTAGGAATATGGCCGAATTTATTAATCCTCCAAAACACTGACAACCCAGGGTCCAGACCAGGAAGCAGAGTCGTAGTTTAACCCACCTCTCTGCTGCTTCTGTACTGTTACCCACCCATTACCCTATAGAAACAGTGTCTTGCCCACGGCCAAAATTAAATGGATTAAAAGTTAAGCCAACAAAAGCAAATTATGGAAATCTCATAAAAATAAATACAACTTTGACTGAAAATAAATCTATTAAATGTGGTTTATTAAACATAAGATCTCTCTCCTCAAAGACTTTGTTAGTAAATGACTTGATTTGTGATAATCACATTGATTTCCTTTGTCTCACAGAAACCTGGTTGCAGCAAGAGGATTATGTCAGTATAAATGAGTCAACTCCTTCCAGTCATTTAAATTTTCACATTCCTAGAAATACTGGGCGAGGAGGAGGAGTTGCAGCCATTTTCCGTTCTGATTTACTAATTAGTCCCAGACCAATTGATAGCTACAGTTCTTTTGAGCATCTAACCCTTAATTTTCCTCATCCAAGTTGCAAAACATTAAGACCATTTTTGTTTGTGGTTTTGTATCGTCCACCAGGCCCTTACTCTCAATTCTTGGATCAGATCTCACATTTTTTATCTGATATAGTATTAAATACTGATAGGGTTATTATAGTGGGGGACTTCAATATTCATGTGGATACTGAAAGTGATAGCCTAAATGCAGCCTTTAATGCTATTTTAGACTCAATTGGCTTTACTCAAAAAGTACAGGGATCGACCCACTCAGGTAAACACACTTTGGACCTTGTACTGACATACGGTATTGAGTGTGAGGAAATAACAGTCCACCCACATAACCCGGTCCTGTCTGACCACTTCTTGATAACTTTTGAATTTACTTTAACTGACCATCTTAAATCTGAAAGAAAATTTCATTATAGTAGAACTTTATCAGACAATGCTGTAACAATTTTTAAAGAATCTGTACCATTCTTACTTTCCTCAGTGTCTCAGAGTAACACAGTGGATGGCAGCAATTCTATCTCTAACCCTTCAGAAATTGATGGTCTGGTTCACAGCGTTACGTCCTCATTGCGTTTGGCATTAGATAGTGTAGCCCCATTAAAAAAGAAAGTGGCTAGCCATAGGAGGCTGACTCCTTGGTTTAACGCAGAGTTGCGTACTTTAAAGCAGAATACTAGGAAGTTGGAGAGAAAATGGCGCTTTACACATCTAGAGGATTCCTATTTAACCTGGAATAACAGTCTACTGCTGTATAAAAAGACCCTTCGACAAGCTAGAACAGCATATTTTTCATCATTAATAGAGGCGAATAAAAACAATCCTAGGTTTCTTTTTAGTACAGTTGCCAAACTTACACAGAGTCATAGCTCTGTTGAGCAAACTATTCCCCCGGCTCTTAGCAGTGATGATTTTATGAGATTCTTCATAAATAAAATAAATTTTATTAAAAATAAAATCATTGGCACCCTCCCAAACATGATTACTTCTTCCTCAGTAAATGAGTCAGTATCGGAAAGAACTGTAGAACCTCAGTATTGCTTAGGCTGTTTTGATTCAGTCGAGCTTTCAGAATTATCAAAAATATTAGCCTCATCTAAATCTTCAACTTGTATTTTGGACCCAATCTCAACCAAATTATTTAAAGAAGTGTTCCATTTGGTTCCTGGCCCCATTTTGGATATGATGAATCTATCCTTAGTAAACGGATACGTACCACAGGAATTTAAAATAGCTGTAATTAAACCTTTACTCAAGAAACCTTCCCTTGATCAAGATGACTTAGTGAATTACAGACCTATATCTAACCTTCCTTTCTTATCCAAAGTCCTTGAGAAAATAGTTGCTAATCAAGTCTGTGAACATCTAAACAGTAACGAGCTGTTTGAAGAGTTTCAGTCAGGTTTTAGAGCTCATCATAGCACTGAAACAGCACTGGTGAAGGTTACTAATGATATTCTCATGGCCTCAGATAATGGACTGGTGTCTGTTCTGGTTTTGTTAGATCTCAGTGCTGCTTTTGACACAGTCGATCATAATATTCTCTTAGAAAGGCTTGAACATGTTGCAGGGATCAAAGGAACAGCACTAGGCTGGTTTAAATCATATTTGTCTGATAGATTCCAGTTTGTTCATCTAAATGATAAGTCATCTTCACTCTCAAGGGTTACTTGTGGAGTTCCACAGGGTTCTGTCCTTGGACCAATTCTTTTCACCATATATATGCTTCCAATTGGTAGAATCATTAGACAGCATGGGATAAATTTCCACAGCTATGCCGATGATACACAACTATATTTATCCATAAATCCTGATGAACCCAGTCAGTTAGGTAGATTACAGGCATGTCTGGAAGACATAAAAGCATGGATGACCCTAAACTTTTTGCTTTTAAATTCTGACAAGACAGAAGTTGCTGTCTTTGGACCAGAAGTTCTTAAACAGAAACTGATTAGTCAATCACTTCATCTGGATGGCATTAAATTGTCCCCCAGTAATAACGTAAAGAACCTCGGCGTTATTTTTGACCAAGACTTGACATTTAAATCCCATATTAAACAGGTTTCTAGGATTTCCTTCTTTCACCTCAGGAATATTGCTAAAATTAGAAACATCCTGTCCAGGAGTGATGCTGAGAAACTAGTCCATGCATTTGTTACCTCAAGGCTGGACTACTGTAATTCTTTACTATCAGGAAGTCCACAAAATGCCATTAAAAGCCTTCAGTTGATCCAAAATGCGGCAGCAAGAGTTCTGATGAATATTAAAAAGAGAGATCACATTTCTCCTGTTTTAGCTTCCCTTCATTGGCTCCCTGTTAAATCCAGAATAGAATTTAAGATCCTTCTTCTTACATACAAAGCCCTTAATAATCAAGCTCCATCATACATCAGAGATCTAATTGTTCCATATGTTCCTAAAAGAGCACTTCGCTCTCAGACTGCAGGTTTACTTGTAGTTCCTAGGATCTCTAAAAGTAGAATGGGAGGCAGATCTTTTAGTTATCAGGCTCCTCTCCTGTGGAACCAGCTCCCAGCTTTAGTCCGTGAGGCAGACACTCTGTTTACTTTTAAGGCCAGGCTTAAAACTTTCCTTTTTGATAAAGCTTATAGTTAGAGTGGCTTAGGTCATCCTGAGCTATCTCTGTAGTTATGCTGCTATAGGCTTAGACTGCTGGAGGACAGACTTACCAATTTTCTTCACTCTGCTACTTCCTTTTCTCCTACGACTCTCCAGTTGTATTACAGTACATTCTGTTATTTCGACTGTTAACTTTGTTTTCTCTCAGTGTTTTTCTCCCCATCGAAGATACACCTGGTCTGGTATCCTGCTTGGCTGCAATGCCCTGTTGGACGGGGGTCATCGACTGGGATGATCCTCTCAGTAACTGAAGATCCACTGTGTCCTGTTATCAACTTTTTACTTTCTGTAACATAGAAAGTTCTCTTATATCGGATCTTCTGTTCCTTCTATGTTCTGCTCTGTCTTCTCAAACCCCCAGACGGTCGTGGCAGATGGCCGCTCCTACTGAGCCTGGTTCTGTTGGAGGTTTCTTCCTGTTAAAGGGGAGTTTTTCCTCTCCACTGTCGCTACATGCTTGCTCAGTATGAGGGATTGCTGAAGGATTGCTGTGGTTGGAAATCTGCCCAACCTCACGCCAATGACTGACGCAATCTGCTGGGATTCCTTAAATAGGAAACTTTTTAACTGATTGGAATGTTTGTATAATTGTATTGAAATGACTTCTTGTTAAGTGCCTTGAGATGACATCTGTTGTGAATTGGCGCTATATAAATAAACTGAATTGAATTGAATTGAATTAAAACATTTACATTTAACAAGAGTTTAGCTTTTTTGATTGGTTTATTAATTTCTGCAGAGATAGAAAATTAAAATAGGTCCTTAACCCACAGGTATGTATTGCAAATCTGTGGGTTTTCAAAGTGTTTTGTAGATAAAAATAAATAAATCATGAACAGATTACCAAAATACACATGAAGTGATAAAAGGAATCAGGTCAAAGTTTGTCTTGAATCTAAATGTTGTTGGCAGCTTGTCTTCATCTTCCCCCTTCTTTTCTTTCCTTAACCCATTTTTTTATTCTCTCTCCTCATCCTCATCTGTCTGTGGGGTTTTTTCTTGTCCAACATCCCTTCTTGGGTCTGGCCTCTGTTTCAACTTTCTTTGAAAAATCTATAGCTAATCTGTAATGCACATCAGTATTTGCTGATGTATAAATTCATCGTTCTCATCTTCATTCTCTGGAGTGTCTGCTCTTCTCCACCTGTCCACAGTGTAACCCGTCTCAGGTGGACCTCTGGAGATGGACACCAGTCCTCTGTGACCCTGAGAGGATTGATTGGATATAGAAGATGACTGATTGACTGGGCTCGATTCATCTAGCTTACGCTCTGCTCGTTTCTTCATCCTGACAGACAGCAATGAGACCTGAGACGTCGTTTGTTCTCAGCAACAATCAATCAAAGTAGAAGAAGAAAATGATTCACCCTGACAGTCAGGGATGATTTTCTCTCAACTTCTCTACCAGTTTTTCTTCTTCTAAAGATAACAAAGAAAGAGAAGTAAAGAAGTCATAATAGTAATCTGTATACTATGCTGGTTTAATCAGTTCTACTGAAGTTAACTCAAAGCCTCCAGACTCATCCCCCTCCTAGATTTACCCTGATGACTTATTTCATCTGTAAAATCTCTGACATCCACCATCAACTTAACTCTGCAGGTGCTGCTCCTTCTCAAGTTGCTCCCTGTCTTCTCCACTCTTCCTTCTATAACTGATGGATCTCCTATCATTCATAAATCTAAATCATCCACCTGCCAGCTTCCTCCTCTCCCCACAGTGTTGGTTAAAGCTCGTCTTCCCTCACTGGTTCCTCTCACAACTACTATCATCCACTCCTCCCTCAGTTCCTTCATCACTGAAAACTGCTTCTGTTACTTTAACTCTTAAAAACCTGCAGCATCCCAACAACTTCCATGATCTTCATCCTATTTCAAACCTTCCTTTTAGTTAAAAAATCCCTGGGAAAGTTGTTGCCTCCCAGCTGTAGGTAGTGAAGAGTTGTGCCCAAAGACTCAACGACCAAGACAGACAGAGCTGGGGTTTGAACCAGCAACCTCTAGTTACAGGATCCGTTCCTCCTGAGCCATGAAGGAGTTAGAGGTCGATCTGGACAAGGATAGCAGCAACATGGGGAGTAAAGAAAAGACAAACCCAGAACTCTGCAGGCTGGATCAGAACTAGGACTCCCTCCACAGAACACATTACCCCAGTTCTTCAGCAGCTTCACTGAGATTCTTTGCACAGCTTCAGCCCACATCAACGAGGCGCTCAGGAAACTCTGCTGAACTTCCTGAGGCCTCTCAACGAGAACCTGGAGCTCAGGAAGAAAGTTCAAGAGGAGTTTGATCAGACAGCAGAACACATGAAGGTCCAGGCCCGACACACAGAGAGGCATGTTAAGGAGCAGTTTAAGAAGCTTCATCAGTTTCTAGCAGAGGAAGAGGAGGCCAGGCTGGCTGCACTGAGGGAGGAAGAGGAGCAGAAGAGCGGGATGATGAAGGAGAAGATGGAGGCTCTGAGCAGAGAGATAGCAGCTCTTTCAGACACAGTCAGAGCCACAGAGGAGGAGCTGAGAGCTGAAGACGTCTCATTCCTGCACAACTACAAGGCTGCAGTGGAAAGAGTCCAGCGCTGCCCCCTGCTGGAGGATCCACAGCTGCCCTCAGGACCTCTGATAGACCAGGCCAAACATCTGGGCAACCTGGCCTTCAACATCTGGAGCAACATGAACAACATGGTGTCCTACACGCCTCTCATCCTGGACCCAAACACTGCTGGTTCAAGACTCCACCTGTCTGAAGATCTGACCAGAATGACTAAAGGAGAGGAACAGCAGCTTCCTGATAATCCAGAGAGGATTGGTTACTTTAGGTTTGTCCTGATTTCTGAAGGTTTTAGCTCCAGGATCCAGAGCTGGGACGTTGAGGTAGGAGAGCGTTCATGGTGGGGCCTCGGCGTTCTGGCAGAGTCAGTCCTGAGGAAGGAAAACATGACCCTACATTCAGTCATTCACCCACTGGTGGTGGGGAGCTACATGGTAGCTGCCCTGGGGAACACTGATGTCTGGCGCCCCCCTCTGACCTTCACCACTGAAACTCTGATTCATTCAGCTGTGGACCAGACTGTAGCCGTACATGTTCTCTTACACTACTGCTAGAAAGCTGAATGAAAGTTTTTAATAAAGCATGGACTTCTAAATATTTATTTGCTGACTCGATTGTGTTTAAAGATCACAGTTTCAACCACCAGGATGAGATGAAACATGGATAGAAGTAAAGAATCTGACTGATGCAGAGCAGGACAAGAAAGCAACCAGGATTCATCACAAAGCTCCAGCAGTCAGGGCCAGCTTTGGAATATCCCACAAAATAACATTATATTATAAGCTATTCTCTGTTGGTTAGTTTATCACAGACTAATTGGCGTTGGCAAAAACAGAGTTGTTTGCAAATGTGTCTCTCAAGGACAAAACCGACCATTTTCACATGTTTCCTTGGTTCTAGACAAGCCGGGTTACTTATCTTTGCTCATAGATTAATGTCTTCTCTCTGGATTAAAGACTTTGAGATGATGAAAGACACAACAACAGGGAGTAATTTGTTCTGAGGGAACATCAGTGGGAACACTGGGACTAAACTGGGACAAACTGGTAGATGTTATAAGTGATGGTAAATTGATATTACTGATTTGTATCATTCATAAGGAGATGTGCTAAAGGCCAGCCATGTTGATGATGATGATGATGATAATGATGATGATGATGATGATGATGATGATGATGATGATGATGATGATGATGATGATGATGATGATGATGATGAAGCTGTTGCTGCAGGACAGAAAATCAGGATTCCCAAAGACTTCATGGCAGATGGGACAGCAGAGATCATCCTGCTGCTGTGAAACCATCTTCTTCTCTGGGAAACTATTGCACCATGAGCTTCCCTTAACTTTTGTCAACTTTAGTCTTTCTTCCTCTTCTTTTGATCCACGATGGTTTGGACTTTTTCATAGGTGTGTCAGATCAGGGGTGGAGCTTCATCATACCCGGGGAGGCCTCGCCGAGGCATAATGCCAGCCTCTCATCTGGTTGACATGTTTAAGACTTAAAAATATTTAGTCTTACTTCAGGCTGCAGGAACATCTACCTTGGTACCCTGAGTCCTTTTAAAAACTACCCCTGAAGAACCAGAACCAGAACCAGGCTCAGTAGGAGCGGCCGTCTGCCACGACCGTCTGGGGGTTTGAGAAGACAGACACTTGTATCAAATGGTAAAAAATACATGTAAAATCAACTTGAATGTGTGTGTAAAATTTTTACCTGTGGTACATTTTCTCACAAACTTGCAAAAAAAATTAAGTTGTAAACATTTTTTTACAAATGCTTAAAATTATATTTCGACGAGTCAATTTTCCCGCTACGAGTACAGGTCAGTGAACACAACTTCTCGAATCTGCTGCTGCGGAAACTCAACTCTCGTTCTACAGGTGGGACTTTTAAAACAATTCATGCAGTTGTTTGTATCAAACCCATCTGTGTCTGGAGAGGCCAGAGCACAACAGGAGAGGGAGGGGGAGGGGGGCAGAGGGATTGGGGTTGTCAGGGCAACTTTCTACTGTTGCTACATGTTGGCCCAGGAGGCGTGAAAGCTGCAAGTCATTGACTCGATGAAATCTCCTGGGTTTTCTCAGATAACTTTTCTTTAACCAATTTGAATAATATAATTAGCTTGATATCTTGATATTCATGTCATATCAATATAGTAAAATATTTGGCTGAAGTTAGAAGGGAACTGAAGAGATAGAAATTCTGTAAATGTTGTATGAGGGTTTAATTCTGTAATGCATGTGGAAACACTTAGAAACAGTGAACAATCAGGAAGAATGTGGTACATCATGTGTTCCTTATGTGAAGAAGCTTTGATCCTTATTCTGTGAACGAAGATCTAAGTGGGAGGAGTTACATGCAAACTCTTGTTTCAAAAAAAAGTCTATGCTGACGTAGATAAGAGTGTTCGATAGTTGGTGTGAGCAGGCATCAATCCGTCTCCCAGGAATCGATGCAGACATGAAGGAGATCGGAGCAAAGACGTCCAAAGGACCGCCAGAGCCCCAGGCGGACCCGGGCGGGGCCGACCGCTTCCCCCAAGAGAGGAGAAAAGGAGAACCCCAGGAGAACGTCCAGTGGCATGCAGGGGCCCGGGGGGCAGCAGTGACGAGCCCACGGGCTCCGCCGGAAACCGGCCGCGCCAGGGCGGGCCGGTCAACGGGCCGGGGGAGCCGGGGCCCAGGGGAACCCCACCGCCCAGCAGGGACCCGACAAGGGACCGGCCGACGAGGGGCCCCCGGCACTGCAGGGGCCGCGGCCGGCCACCGGCCGGCCACCGGCCGCTACACTACGCCTCCACCCTAGGCCAATCCCCACCGCCAACATCCCAGCGCCCCACCAATAGCCGCAGGGGACGGACAGCATCCCCAGGCCGGGCTCAGTCAGCATCTGGACGCCAAGTTGTACCAGCTCCCGGGTCCTGATCCCGCGCAACGCAGGGCACCGAGACCAGGCATCCAACGAGGGCCAGGGCCGGTCCAACCCGCCAATGAACCGGCCACGCACGGTGCGCACAAAACAGGTGATCAAACGAGCAGAGACGCCGGATCCGCATCCCGCCGTGCCACCAAGCAGGCACCACCCAACAATCCCAAACCTGGCACCTCTAAAAGAGGTGCCCCAACCAACCAAAGGAAGATATTGGCCCAGCGCATCGGCCGACCGACACACCGGCCCCCCCAAGCCCGGCCAGGCACGCACCAGGTCCGAACCGGATTGACCACCGGCGCACCGGCAGGCAGGGGCCCCCGTCACCGGCGGGGAGTGACGGAGGGGAAATAGGCCCCCCATTAAGTGTAAGGCCTGAGGTGCGCCAGGTGAGGGGGCAGACCAAGATCCAACCTGACAGGTAGACAAAGACATACAGACACAGTCATACGTTCCCTCCCTCTTAAACACATACATTCTCACTGACTCACCAAGACACGCAAAAAAATGACACTGTACCCTCACTCACACACCCCATGCACACTTTATGCTCCCAGGTCCAGGTACCGATGCCCCAGTAGAGCCACCAGCCCCCGGACCCGGGAGGTGGACCCCCTACCTTCTAGGACGGAGACAAGCAGACCGCCAAGGGCCCCACAGTGGCAAAGCAGCCCGACAGCCCAGGACCCCGACCAGACCGCCTGTCCTCCTCCGGACCCCAACCCCTGATGGCCCGTAGCGAACAGGGGTGGGAAAAGACCCCTAGCCTCCATCCTCCCGCTCGAGTATGGTGTTGATGCGTGTTGTTATAATGTGCATTTAAAACAGAGGGGTGGGATGTGGGGGAGGCAGCCACACATCCCCCAACCCTCACCCCGAGCCCTCAGTGTCTATATGTGCTTTAACAGTGGGCACCGGCACCAGAGGTGAAGCTGATTGTACCGCTCCCCCTCTGGATGCCGAAAAGTGTGCCCACCCCAAAGTCCCTACATATGTGTCATGTGAAAATGTTATAAGTGGGAGTGTCTAAGTTGTATATTAAAATTGGGACCCAGGACACCACGGGACACCCCAGTGATGTGCCCATGCCCCAAGACCCTATATGAGTGGTAAAGTGATGGAGCGGGTGGACAGAGGTGTCCAGGGATGGGGAGGGAAGGACTGGGAGACAAAATGTCTTCCCAGGGAGCCAGCTCCCCCACTGACCCCAATAGGCACCGCTGTTCACCGGGATCCACCAGGGGAGGGAGGCCATGGCACGTCCGACCCGGGGCCCACAGCCACAGCACCACAAAGGCCCACGGACCCCAAGGCAGTCCCCCCAGCCCCATCCCAGAAGGGGAACTAAACCCACCCTGACATTCGCTCTACTCTCAAAACACAAAAGACCCTAGACACCCAGGTTGAGTTTGCCCCCCCCCCCCCGCACACCCCTCCCCCCCGTCCAAGTGCCCTCGTGTGGGGAGAGCACCTGTTGCCACACAGCAGCAGCCTCCCCGCCAGCAAAGGAGGCCCCCAGCGACACCCGCACACTGGAGGCCCCCGTAGCCCGAACCACGTCGATGTACCTGCCCAGACCAGGAGCAAACCGATGAGCCGGGCGGCCGACCCACCAGGCCGACATCCACCAGCCTCATTCTTTGTGGAGCGACCACTGTTGCTCAACGGCCCGGCAGGAGACCAAACCCAGCACCCCACCCACCTGCCCTGCACGCCCACCACCCGGCCAGTCCACCCGCAAGTCCAACCGATCCCGGCCAAATGCCCAACCCCAGCGCCCCACACAAAGACCAAGACCCAGGAGCCAAGTCCAGTGCAAAAAAGGACTGATCCGGCCCAGAAACGCCACCCAGCCGCCGCGACCAGCAGCCAGGCACCCCAACCAGCAAACAAGGCGAGACGCCATACAGGGACTGGCGATGACAATCGGCCCAGAGAAAAAGAGAGAGGCGGCTGCACATGCCGGCCGCCGGCCGGCCACGACCCCCACAGCCAACAGAGACCCCACGCCGGCCGACCCCCAGACAGGACCACAGCTAGGGGGCGCGGCGCCCTCGAGCACCGAATCCCCAGGCCCACCCCAGACCCTACCCAGGCGCAGCCCGGCCACCAGGCCAGTAACCCATGTCCGCCAGTGCAACCCCCCCAAGGCACCGCATGCAGCCATCAGGAGTCACCACCCAAAGCCCAACCCCAGGCCGGCCACTACGTCCACCGCTTAATCCGCCCAGTGATCCCACCCCCCGGGGTCCCCCCCAGACGCCTCCAACCCCAAAACCCCCACATCAGCAACAGTGTCCCAAACGACAAAACCAAGTGCCCCCCGCCCCCACTAGGTGATGGAGCCGATCAAAGGAGCCCAGAGAGATTGATCAGATATGGAGCCAGAGGCCATCTCAAGACCAATATGGTCCAACAAGAGATTTCTATACTGATTAATATTAAGAGCTTTTTTATTTTTCCAGTTCAGGAGGATGGTTTTCTTAGTGATGCATAAGGCAATGTAAACCATTAGAACTGACTTTGTGTCCATGGTGACATCATTTAAATTTCCTAACAGGCAAATTGAGGGAGATGGTGGGATGTTACATTTCAGACACTTTGATAAGTCCTCACAAATCTGGCACCAAAATTACTTAACAGGTGGACAGAACCAAAGTGCATGAGCATAAGTATCTGGTATATTGCTTGTGCATCGTAAGCAGGTATTAGACGATGTAAAACCCATCCTAAACATTCGTTGACCTGTATAGTGTACTCTATGAAGGATTTTGTATTGTATTGATTGCAAATGAGGATTTTTTGTTATTTTAAAGGTTCTTAAACATATCTGAGACCAGACGTTTTGGTCAAAACTGGCTGATAAATCCACCTCCCATTTTGAAATAGGGATGGCTATTGATTCATCTAATGTAGATAAAGTTTTGTATATTTTAGACAGCAATTTGGGGGGGTTGAGATTAAGAAAATCTAAAACTCTTGCTGGAATTTGTAATTCATCTGTATTGAGCCTAAATTTACCTTTAATAATAGATTTAATTTGTTGATATTCTAAGAATTTGTTTTTATCAATTCCATATTGTGTAATTAATGTATTAAATGGGATAAAGTCTGCTCCATCAAATATATGTTCCAGGTATTCAATTCCATTGCACCTCCAGACTGGGAAACTTATCATACATTTTTTTTGCAAGATGTCGGGGTTCTTCCAGATGGGTGTACGTCTGCATGGGATTATTGTGGACTCTGTCATTTTTAGAAACTCCCACCATGCTGTCAGAGAGGAGCTGATATTTATGCTTTTAAAGCATTCATATTGTTTTATATTTGAGCTAATAAATGGTAGGTCTGAAAGTTTTATCTTATTACATAGTGTCTGTTCTACGTCTATCCAGGACTCGTCTAGGTAGCTATGTTTTAACCATCTTGATATGTATTGGAGCCTGTTGGCTAAGAAATAATGATGGAAGTTTGGTAGATCTAGACCTCCTTTTTCTTTGGTCTTCTGCAGTGTTTTTAAGCTGATACGTGGGGGTTTATCTTTCCAAAGAAATTTAGAGATAGAGGAGTCCAGAGATCTAAACCAGTCTAGTGATGGTTTATTTGGGATCATTGAGAATAAGTAGTTGATTCTGGCAAAACCATCATTTTTATTGAAGCAACCCTTCCCATAAGTGATATGGGTAGAGATTTCCATCTGACAAGGTCATCTTCCACTTTTTTTAAAAGTGGGATTTAGTTTAACGTTATTAAATCTGCCAGTCTTGGTGAGACATTGATACCTAAATAGGTAATATTCCCTGACTGCAGTTGTGTATTAGTTGGATTCTGGACAGAACAATTGATTGGAAGAACTGTAGATTTTAACCAATTTATAGAATAATCTGAAACGTTTGAGTAAGAGTTTATCAACCCGATTACCTGAGAGAAAGAGGTTTGTGAATGCTGGAGAAAAAGTAATACATCATCTGCATAAAGACTGATTTTATGTTCTATGTTATTGCATTTTATGCCTTTAATATTGTGAGTTTGCCTGATCGCTGCAGCTAGTGGTTCAATAAAAATAGCAAACAGGGAGGGAGAGAGAGGACATCCCTGCCTGGTACCTCTCAGAACAAATAACCAAACATCATCTAGGTTTTATCTTCAGATACACGCTGTTGGTGAACTGTATTATATTTTCAACCAGTTTATAAAAGAATTTCCAAAGCCAAATTTATGTAAGGTTACAAATAAGAATTTCCAGTTAACTCTATCAAATGCTTTTTCTGCATCTAAAGATAATATATTAGTTTTAATGTTTTTACAGTTAGAAAAATCTATTAAATCTATTAATCTACGTGAATTTGTGGTTGAATGTTTCCCTTTAATAAAACCAGTTTGATCAGGATGTATTATAAGAGGGGTTACTTTCTCTATCCTTTTTGCGAGGGCTTTGCAGATTATTTTAAGATCAACATTAATGAGGGATATGGGACGATAGCTGGTAGGAAACAAAGGGTCTTTACCTGATTTTAGTAGAAGACTAATGTAGGCAGAGTTCATATTTGGTGGGAGTCGGCCATTTTCCTTGGTTTCCTGCAGCATTCTGTGGAATATTGGTGCCAGAATATTCCAGAATTCTTTATAGAACTCTGCTGGAAATCCATCTGGGCCTGGAGCCTTATTATTGGGCATGCCTTGGAGGGCCTCCTGGAGTTCAGCCGCTGTTAGTGGTGAATCCAGGGCCATCGCTTGACTTTCAGATAATTTAGGTAGTGTTATGTTATCAAAAAATTGTTCAATTTCATGATCCGATGGATTTATCTCTGGTGAGTATAAAGCCTTGTAAAATTCCTTAAATGTGTTGTTTATTCTTCCAGGATCATATACTGTATTCCTGGTCTGATCTTTAATAGCAGATATAGTTGGTTTTTTTTATTAATTTTTAGCTGGTTAGCCAAAAATCTACCTGATTTATTACCTTGTTCAAAGTTTTCTATCCTAAGTCTTTGAATTAAGAACTGGGTCTGTTTATTGATAATTTGATATAATTCTAGCTTTGCTGTACGGATTTTGCCTAGTCTCTCCTTCTCTAGAGAAGCTTCTAATGAATTAATAGTTTCTTCTAATTCCTGAATACGTTTTTTTCCCATTTTCTTTTTATTTGATGAGAATGAGATTATTTTACCTCTAATCACAGCTTTTCCTGCCTCCCAAAGAATGGATGGCGACGTACCAGGGAGGTCATTATATTCTAAATAAGAAGCCCACTCTTTTTCAAAATATTTTAGAAATTCTTTATCCTTAAGTAAGGATATATTAAATCTCCAATTTTTGCTTTGAGGTGTTTCTGTTTTATTTACTAAAGTTAGAGAAACAGGAGCGTGATCGCTAACAGCTACAGGGTGTATCTCAGTGTCTGAAATGTCAGTCAACAGTGAGCTGCTGACTAACAAATAATCCAGTCGAGAATATGAATGGTGGACATTTGAGAAGAAAGTATATTTTTTGTCATTGGGGTGAAGAGATCGCCATGCATCACAAAGTCCATAATCGCTCATGTACTGTTTGACTATATCTATAGATTTCCAGCTGCGCTGAGTCCCTGCTGTGCTGAGCCTGTCTATTTCTTCATTTAAACCAAAGTTGAGGTCACCCCCAAGAAGAAGTGAGCAATCCATGTGTTCAAGGAGCACAGAGAAGAAGGAATGAAAGAATGAGGGGTCATCAACATTTGGACCATATATACTGACAATACATAACTTATGGTTATGTATAGATAGTTTTACTATAATAAATCTACCCTCTGGATCTGTAACTGTGTCTATTACTGTAAAATTTACACTTTTATTTATTAAAATTGCTACTCCCCTTTGTCTGGAGTTATAGCATGCAGAAAACACATTAGGAAACTCAGGGGATTTAAGATCATCTGCAGCTGAGGTAGATTTATGGGTTTCTTGTAAACAGACGACATCTGCCTTCAATCTTTTAAGCTGGTTAAAAATCTTAACTCTTTTCTCTCTGGTGCCAGCTCCATGAATGTTCCACGTGACAAACCTTAGAGTAGTCATAGTTTTGAGATAAAAGTTGTAAAGTCCATATCACCATAGAAACAGATAAACACAGGTGTATTATTAGTTTTTGCCTGGGGTTGCCTGATTGAAAATCCAAAAGCCGAGATATAAGAAAGAGAAAAATAGAAGAAAGTTGTGAAGGTGTGAAGGGTGAGGGTGAGAGAGAGAGAAATAGTTATGTTATGAAAAAATTCTGTGTGTGTGTGTGAGTGATAAAAGAAGGAAAAATTAGTGACAAAGACATTTGGTGATAGACATGTGAAGATGAGAAAAGAAAAAAGAGCCAGTATCCCAGTGCTTAGCCCTGGCCCCGCCCACATTGAGTAATGTAAACAACTTTACAGAGCTGTGGTAACATTAGATTATAGTTGACTGATAAAACAACTCTTATCTAGCCAGTGTTACATCACTAATAAAGCCAAGGAGTAAGCTGGGGGTCCCTGAACAGCTGCCCATTAACATACAGTTTATCTACCGCTACTGTAGCTCTGGTGCCTTCACTGATATATTTCTTCCTGTTTGGGAACAAAACGCGCCTTCTATCCAGGATTTCCTTCGGATATTGATCGTTAACGCTGTAATTCGTTCCCCGCAGCTCTCTGCCCTGGCCTCTGACCTGCTCTTTTTGCTTGTAATGCTCAAATTCAGCAACAATAGGTCGCGGCCGGCTGTTGTTGGGCTTCTTACCTCCGAGCCGGTGGACGCGGTGAAAAGTGATGTTTTTTACTGTGTCGCTTGGGAGCTTTAACTGATGTTGGAGAAAATCTCGGACGGTGGATTCAGCGTCGTCCTCAGCCTGTTCTGGGATCCCGGAAAAAACAAGATTGTCCCGCATTCCCCTGGCCTGTATATCCAAGATAGTTTCTTTCATCCTCTTCCTTTCCCCAGACAGCTGCGTCATCCCCTCGGTGAGTTTCTTTACACTCTCCCTAAGCGTTTGGTTTTCTGCAGCGAGCGATGCTACCTGTTGTTGGCTGAACTCTAGAGATTCCCTTAGAGCTTGAAATTCTTTATGGAGAACCTCAACCAGGTTGCTGGTTAGCTTCTTGTCTATTGAGTCCAGGACATCGCTGTAGCTTTTCTCTGGAGAGATGGTGGAGGTGCTGGCCTCAGAACGAGTGCGTTTTTGTGATGGTGTGCTCGTCGGCACAGCAGAGGTGGATTTCTGTGGCTTGCCCATAACAATGTTGTCAAAGCACTCGTCCAAGTAGCTTTCCAGGCTGTGCAAGGTTTCCTCGTCCAGTTTGTTTATGGAGAAATACAAAATAATGGTTATTATTATTAAACGTTTGCTATATTTGGCTCAAATGTTGTGGTTTGTTTTTACCCGAGTTTGTTTGTTTTACCAGTTTACCGCCATATTACTTACGCACAGCTCTCGCGAGATCTCAGCAGCAATACAACATTTCTTTAAAAATAAGTAGACTAAAAGATTATGAATTTGAAGGACGATTAACTGAGGAATTTCGCGCACTTCTTGGTAGTTGCGATCTAAAAATAAAACCAAAAAGATCAAAAATTGAAGAATAGGCATTTGGCGTCTCAAACAACGGAATTCCTCTTAAAGAGGCTATATGCAATTTTCTGAAATTTAAAATCGTGACTGACCCCATGTGGCCAAAGAACAGAACTGCTCTTTCTTTCTGCTCGCTCTCGCAGCGCGCGCTCCTACGCCGCTCGCTCTCAATCTTCCAACTTTTTCGGGCACTTGTCAGGGGTTTAACTTTCTTACTCTTATATGGAGTTACTGTTGGTGTCAGAGTTGTCCTTGGTCTCTTCTGTATATTCACACAATCCATTGAACTGCTTGCGAGTGCTGACTAGCGGTGGTGGCAGAGTGATCTGAAACATTTAACATGAACGCGCTTGACGTCACATCCGAAAATCCCACCCGACAGAAAATAGAAAAAATTGGATCCAGGCTTATAGGTGCAGCCACTGTGAGCTGACAAGGTGTCAGTATGATAATCAGGAGATGTTTGAGTCATAAATGGTCAAATAAAAAGGCTACTGTTACGTTTATTTTGGGGAAAAAGTTGCATATAGCCTCTTTAAAGAAGCAAAGCAAGAAGAAAAGGGGGTGTTGGGTCGTGATGGGCGACTGATAAAAAAGCAGATGTGTTTTTTTGTACCCGGGAGGATGAAAATGTTTTAAACTTTCTGTTTTCTCCTAAAGTTCCACCGAAAGAAAGTAAAAGAGAAAACTCTCCCTTCCATATTTTAAAAATCCTATGAAGAGCAAGGTAAACCGCTTTACCGTGATCTAAATGAATTATCTCAAACAAGCGACCCCCCTTCCCTGTATCTGAACATTTCTCACTACACTGGACTGCATATATACCTCACCGCTGAGCTTGTGCTTGAACTCGCTTAATTATTTACCAGGCTGTCTTTACAATGACCAGGTGTCTTTTTATATAATCATATAACATATAATCTTTATATATAATAATGGCTTAGCACCAAAGTATGTTGAAGATCTACTGTTACTATAGCAACCCCACCCAGACCAATCAGGTCCTCTAATTCCAGTCTACTCAACATCCCTAGAATCAGAACCAAACATGGAGAAGCAGCTTTCAGTTTCTATGCTCCTCTAATCTGGAGCAAACTTCCTGACTTTTTCCTGAAAAGTGTTGAGGACGCCATTTCCTTTGCTTTGAACTCTGTCTACAAGCACCTTGATGAATGTGCTAGAATGCCTTTTATAGACTACAGTTCAGCTTTTAACTCAATGGTCCCAACAAAGCTTATTGGAAAACTCAAATGGCTGGGACTTGATGATGCCATTTGCAAATGGATTTTTAATTTTCTGACTTGTCGACCACAAAGAGTCAAAATCATTGGTTGTGTTTCTGATGAGCTAAATGTTAGCACTGGTTCTCCACAGGGGTGTATTTTGAGCCCCTGCTTTACACATTGTATACTTATGATCCTGCAGCGTCGCATGATAATAATGAGATGATCAAATATGCCGATGATACAACCATAATTGGGCTGATCATTTCAAACGACGAATCTCATTACCGTGAGGAGGTGGAAAATGTTGTTCAAGGGAGTAAAGAAAACAACTTATTTTTGAACACTTCAAAAACGTGTGAACTTGTTATTGATTTTGACACCATAGGAATCAGTCACCTGTTACTATCCATGATTCTGATGTGCCAATTGTTGAGAAATGTAAATGCATGGGTGTGACCCTTTATAATGACTTTAATTGGAGCTCTAATACGACTAACACTGCTAAGAAAGCGAGACAGCGCCTCTTCTTTTTACGTAGGCTTCGAGAGTTTAGTCAAAATACTAAGATTCTTTTAAACTTTTATTTTTGTGTAATTGAGAGTGTCCTAACCAGTTGTATCACTGTGTGGTTTGGTAACCTCACTGTGTAAGAGAAGAAGGCTTTGAACAAAGTGGTTCGCTCAGCCAGCAGGACCATTGGGTGCACTTTGCCGCTCCTGGAGGCTACATATAAAGCTAGACTCTTAAATCATGCTCTACATCTAGCTAATGATGCCTCGGGCCATCCTGCAAAGACCTTTTATTGAGATGCTTCCCTCAGGGAGAAGGTATGGCTCTGTAAAATGTTCTACTGACTGCCATTTGCATAGCTTCTTTCCTCAAGCTGTGATCACTTTAAACAAAGCACTTTTCTAAACAGGCACATTTTATTATGGACTTTTTATTGTATTATAGTTTATTATATGGCATTTATCTGTTTGTTTTTATATATTTTTATATTGTCTCCTTTTCTGTGTTGATGCCGCACTTTGAGCTTCTTGCACATTCTTTTCCAATGTGGTTTTACTGCAAATGGCTAATAAAATGAATCTGAATGAATCTGAATCTGAGTTCAGAGCTTCGGAAACTCTGAACAGCTTTAAATCAAGACTAAAAACTTATCTGTTTAAAATTGCCTTTGAGTAAATGATTGATGTCATATGTATAAAATGTGTTCATGCTCTCTTGCTTCATTGAATTTTAATTTCCAGTGTTATATTCTGTTTTTTTCTTTCTTTATTAATCACCAAATCATGTAAAGCACCTTGAATTACCCTGTTGTTGAAATTGAACTGTACAAAATAAAATTAACTTGCCTATATCCACTGTGCAAATAGTGTAACGATGATGATGATGATGATAGATCACGTATTTTACATCCCCGGCTTTTATCCAAAACCACATGACTAAAGTGGTTCCACAGGATAAAGCTCCACCCACATGAAACGGACAATAGCAGGTAATCCAGATAGAATACTTTCACTTATAGGAGAAGCAGAGACCAAGCACCACGATCATATTCAACACAAGATCAAAGTCTGGAAGAAGGAAAGGAGCTGTAAGAACAAACACAGGAATCACAGGAAAGAGAGTGAATAACGTGAGTAAAACTATATAAGAGAGATTAAAGACAGAAACTCAAAACAGAAACTGACTTTTTATCCCTACTTTTCTGTTCGGTTCACAACTTCTAGAGAAGAAATGTCTTCATCAGAGCCAGAGCCTGTCTGTAAACTACACGATGAGAAGCTGAAACTGTTCTGCCAGGATCATCAGCAGCCTGTGTGCACCATCTGCAGAGATTCGAAAGCACACAACAACCACAGATTCACACCGGTCGATGTTTGGTAACTAGGATCTCAGCAACTGAAGATCACATATCTGTGTGATGAACTGTCCAGATTTAACCCCGCCTCTTGATCCTTGGCTGCTGGAGGTGAGCAAGATATTTGAAACCTCCTTTTGGGTTGGGCTGGGAACCGTTTCTCATGTAGACAATCAGAGTCAGCTAAAAAAAGTGCAAAAACTGATCTATATTGTTGGATGGTTGTGTTACTATAGTTACATACAATCTGATTAGTTTAATCTATCAAACATCAGAGATCTGATTGGTCCATATGTTCCTAACAGAGCACTTTGCTCTCAGACTGCAGGTTTACTTGTAGTTCCTAGGATTTCTAAAAGTAGAATAGGAGGCAGATCTTTTAGTTATCAGGCTCCTCTCCTGTGGAACCAGCTCCCAGCTTTAGTCCGTGAGGCAGACACTCTGTTTACTTTTAAGGCCAGGCTTAAAACTTTCCGTTTTGATAAAGCTTATAGTTAGAGTGGCTTAGGTCATCCTGAGCTATCTCTGTAGTTATGCTGCTATAGGCTTAGACTGCTGGAGGACAGACTTACCAATTTTCTTCACTCTGCTACTTTTCTCTCCTACTACTCTCCAGTTGTTTTACAGTACATTCTGTTATTTCGACTGTTAACTTTGTTTTCTCTCACTGTTTTTCTCTCCATAGAAGATATACCTGGTCTGGTCAGACACTCTGTCTTCTCAAACCCCCAGACGGTCGTGGCAGATGGCCGCTCCTACTGAGCCTGGTTCTGTTGGATGTTTTTTCCTGTTAAAGGGGAGTTTTTCCTCTCCATCGTCGCTACATGCTTGCTCAGTATGAGGGATTGCTGAAGGATTGCTGTGGTTGGAAAGTCTGCATTAACGGGGCCCAACCTCAAGTCAACGACTCGATGGGATCTGCTGGGATTCCTTGAATAGAAAACGAAGTAAAACTTTAAACTGATTGGAATGTTTGTATTGAAATGACTTTTCTTGTAAAGCGCCTTGAGATGACATCTGTTGTGAATCAATGCTATATAAATAAAGGTAATTAATTGAAACTGAATCTTTTCTTTGAGTTCGGTTGCTTCACAATTTTTAACCTCAGCCAATTAAACCCCGCCCCCTACCCCAGATTCCCCATACAACATTGGGCTGGCCCTGTGGACATGCTCTCAACAAACATATCTGTTTTTGAATGCATCTTAGCCAACAATTAAACAGTTTCTTTAGTTTTTTGGTTATTCTTCAACATTTGCACAAAGCATGACCTGTAAGCCATGGATGGGTGATTGTGGTATGGTGGAATGTGACTGGTCTGCACAGAGTCATGATTTCATCCGTTGGAGCATCATTGGGTTGAATTAAAGCATAGACTGTGAGCTGGGCATTATCATCCGACATCAGTGTCTGACCTCATCACAGAATCATCAGATATTCCTATTAACACATTTCTAAGCCATGTATTTAGTCTTACCAAAAACGTTGAAGCTGTTGTAGCTCCAAATGGTGGGAGAGCATCCCATTTAAATCTTTAAATCAAAATAAATGTCATTTCTGTGTGAGTGACTCAGTTCTGTTGAGAATATTCTGTACATGACAAACTGCCTTAAACAAATGTAGTTATTTTCTTCACCATCACACAGAAACCCACAAGTCCTCAGCCTGAGCTTCTCCTGTCAGCATGATGTTCTTCTCCAGAAGCTCCCTTTAATTATTCAATTGTGTAGTGGGGGGTGAAGGAGACCGCTTGATGCTGACTTTACTTGTATGAATTCAGAATCCATTACTAACACTCGATGACCTGCTTGTGAGCTTTAAAGATTCTGGGTGGTGAACACACCAACATCATCAGCTCTCATTAATAATTGCAATGATCTGTTGCTCTGTGCAGCTTTAAAGGTCTCCAAACATGGCGGAGAGTCACGCAGGGCTGTCAGTATGAAGACGGCGGGGTTTGGAGAGGTGGCACCAGACTTTTACTTTCTTTTTCTGTGATCATCTTTATTTAGCCTGAAAAATGTTGAGTTTTACTGCAAACCCAGATTCATTAGATCAACGCATTGATGTGCAGGCTCTACAGGGCCAGTTCAGGCATTCAACTCAACCTTCACTGCTGCTCCACATGTGATCTTTCATTCACTCTGTAGAATATATCAGGCATGCCCTACTAACATGGGTTCTCTGCATGTCATGTGCTGCTGCTAGCTTCTGGTTGGCTCTCATAGGCCCCTCGACCTTCAACAAGGTGTCAAACCTGAAATCCAGGATTTCACCAACTCCCTCGTTCAGTGAGCAACCCTCACAGGGTTCAGTCATTCACCTCCTTCTCTTCAGGGACACGAAACGACTTGACCTCAGTAATTAGTCAGATGTGCTACCTACCCCTGTTTAAGTTTGATCTCTGGACCGCATCAGTCCATCTCTCTTGTCCCTAATCAACAACTCACTGAGTCAAGTTTCTCTTCCGTCATATTTCAAAAATGCGGTGTTATCCTTTCTTGAAGAAGCCAAATCTAGATGCCAGCTTCCCCAGCAATTTTCAGCCAATTTCTGAGCTACCTTTTATTAGTAAAGTTCTTGAAAAGGTTGTTGAAATTCAGCTCAGATCCTGGTTTTCCAGCTGTAGGATCTCTGACCTCTTCCAGTCTGGCTATCTGAAGCAACACTCGACAGAGACTGCTCTGGTAACGGTTTACAATGACTTCCTAATTGCTGCTGATGCAAGAAAATGCTCTGACATGATTCTACTTGACCTCAGTGCAGCTTTTGTCACAGTGGACCACAACACCTTATTGAACAGACTGAATGCTCTGATCTGCGATGGACTGGCGACCTGTCCAGGGTGTACCCCGCCTCTCTCCCCTTGACCGCTGGAGATAGGCACCAGCCCCCCCGCAACCCTGCATTAGGAATGACGGGTATAGAAAATGGATGGATGGATGGAATGCTCTGACTGGCATCTCTGGTCCTGCTTTAGACTGGCTCTCCTCCTATCTTTGAAACAGAATGTTCTTTGTGAAGACAGATACCTTTTCCTCAGACACTGCCCCCCTGACCTATGGGGTCCCTCAAGGCTCACTTCTGGCACCTCTATTATTTTCTTTCAATATTCTGCCTTTGTCTACCTTCATTCAGTCCTTATCGGACATCTAATATTATTTCTAAGCTGATGACATTCAGCGTTACATGTCCTTCAATCCCCAATCAGTTGGACAAGCTGGCCACTATTGCTCTCTGTCTGACACAGATTAGTAACCGGCTGTCCAACAATTTTCTTGTTCTGAATGACAACAAAACTTAGACACCGATCTTTGCATCCCCAGAATTTCATCTTAAAATCGAACAAATGCAGCAGCCAGAGTCCTAACTAAACCCAACAGGGTAGGGTTAGAGTTAGGGTTAAGCTAACAGGAATTTAGAGTCCAGTTGTAAAAGACTGTTTTACATCTTGTGTTACTTACATACATTTACATTTGGATTATACAAAACAAGTCTTTCATGATCTGTTATGTGTGGGTGTTGTTGGAGAAGATTTCTAGTAAACTATTTCTGACCCTCTGAGCTATATGTCTAATTCTGGACTCTAACCAGAATCGGTCTGGACTTTAACCAGGCCTAGACCCAGTCACTAAGTGACTGATCACTTCAGAGGCCTCTAACTTCTGTAACTTCTCCCTCCTGGTTCTTTGGATGTCCGGCAAGTCTGCAGAAGTAAAACACAAAGGACCCAGAGCTTCAGATTATGGCCTATGTCAGGAAGAGCTCCATCTTCGTCTTTTTTTGTTTGTACTGCCGTTTTTATTAAAGCATTGTAGCAATACAATCCTGCAAGGAGATGGGCGGTCCATCCCCTGCTCACAGTCAGCTCAGCTCCTCCCATCATACAATCACAATTTCTATTGGTTAATCATTCTATTGCTATGATCCTTCTCTTCCTCCTGCAAACCTTCCCATGGGAGGTTTGTTTCATCCTTTAACCTGGGGTCACACGGGAAGATTCTGTGGCTGGTACGGTTCCTGTTTGTTTTACAAGTTCTGTACCAGACACTACAGCACTCAGTTCCCTTTTAATAATGAGCTGCTTGAATGCAGCTTTTTCTTCACAGATTTGAGACATATAAACTCCATTATATGTTTAACGCATTTAACTAATAAAAATACTTACAACAGTGTATACTTTATGCCTTATTATATGTCAAAATGAATGATGCCCTTTAGATTTTGCACTGTTTAAAAAAGGGCTCAATCCGTGGTCTGACGTCATTTGTTTTCTGAGACCTTTTTTTCTGATGCCCTTCAGTCGGAGTTATAAAAACTTTTTGAATGAAAAGTGATAGTTTTCTTTCTATGGTCTGATTTCTGAGCGTGTTTGAGCGTAACAATATTCTGAGCATAAAATGTACACCAAACTTTAGCTGTAGTAAAACATACAGTACAACCATACTGTTACACCACTGCACGTTTTTTCTTACTTTATATAAAGGCATTATACAATAAACAAAATTTTGCTGGACGATGGTCTAAATTTACAGTAATTAGCAACACATAAAACAGTAAAATACAGTAACTATAAAAACAATAAAATAATAATGACAGTAATGAGTAATAAAAATAAAAATAATGCCAGCATACACAGCACTGACGAGACAAAACACAAATTGGTAAAATTCTACCGCTCCAGATGGTGACGAAGTGAACTAAAGTCCTTCTGCTTGAGCGTTTAATGTTCAATTCAATTCAGTTTATTTATATAGAGCCGATTCACAACAGATCTTTCATCTCAAGGCACTTAACAAGAAAAGTCATTTCAATACAAACATTTCAATCAGTTTAAAGTTTTCTATCTAAAGAATCCCAGCAGATTGTATCGAGTCGTTGACTTGAGGTTGCGTCCCGTTGATGCAGACTCCAACCTCAGCAATCCTTCATACTGAGCAACCATGTAGCGACAGTGGAGAAGAAAAACTCCCCTTTAACAGGAAGAAACCTCCAGCAGAACCAGAACCAGAACCAGAACCAGGCTCAGTAGGAGCGGCTATCTGCCACGACCGTCTGGGGGTTCGAAAGAAGAAAAAGAGAAAAACAAGAGAAGAAGAAAAAAAGAAACCACAATAAAAGAATTTGTTTTAAAGTGCTTGTTCTTACCTATAGAGCTCTGCATGCCTCGGCCCGTTTACCCATTACAGCTCTTATCCCCACATACTGCCTCATGCAACCTTCGATCCACATCTCAAAACCTGCTAGCTGTCCCACACACTAGTCTGAACTAAGGGAGCCAGGGCCTGAAGTTGAAACTCCGTTGAACAGAATTCTCCAGAGGTTTGAAAACCTACCTTCTCTCATTAAATGTGTGTTAAACATATGGTCTTGTTTATATTTCTATTATGGTTTTATTCTGATACATTTCCCTTGCACATCAGCCCAGTTCTAAAGTCCTTCCACTGGCTCCCTGTAGCTCAGAGAATAGACTTCTAAATACTTTGACTAGTTTATAAATCATTGAATGGTTTAGCACCAAAGTATGATGAAGATCTACTGTTACTATAGCAACCCCCCCCAAGACCACTCAGGTCCTCTAATTCCAGTCGACTCAACATCCCTAGAATCAGAACCAAACATGGAGAAGCAGCTTTCAGTTTCTATGCTCCTCTAATCTGGAACAAACTTCCAGAAAACTGCAAAGCTGCTGAAACATTTAGTTCTTTTAAATAACAACTAAAACGTATCAGTTTAGAGCTGCCTTTGAGTCATGCTTTCATGTATCATGTTTTGTGTATTCTTCTTGCAGTTTTTACTTTATATGCTTTGTCTGTGTTTTACTGCTATTTTTATTTTACCTCATAATCACGTAAAGCCCCTTTGAATCACCTTGTTGTTGAAAGTGTTGCATACTAATAAAATTGCCTTGTGTATAATGTTTTTGGACCTGAGATGCTCCATGTTACCATTTGCCCAGTTTTTACCTATGTCGAACAGAGCTTTGTGATATACATATATGTGCAAGGCACTCTATAAATAAATTGTACTTACTTTACCCTCCACCACTCCATCATCCGACTCCAAGGTCAGAAACCGTCTCCTCACTTCCTAACAGGTGATGACTTCTCCTATATTGGCTGATGAACTTGTACCAAACATTTACACGTCAGTGTTATGACTGAAATAAAGTTTTGCAAGCTGTGCACATAAACACAGACCATGCTCGTCATGGTTCTGAGGTTGTTGGGTTCTGCTTTACTTCCTGTTTAACTTCCAGCTCTGTGGTGTTTATTGGGCTGCATGGGCGTGGCCACTGCTGGGATCTGCTCCTACACCTGCAGCTCATCAGGCCACCAGTATAAAGGATCTGGGAGGAATGAGTTCTTGCTGCCGGCCCGTCCTTTGACTTGACACTTAAAACCGAGCTGTGAGGCGCATAGGCGCTCCAAGTTGCGGGATTAGTTTGACAGCAGAGGCTGGCCACTTGTGCCGAGTCAAGTTTTGGAGATTGGAACCTGAAGGGAGCGTCAACTTCCTTGTGTGCTTTTTAGGTTGCTGTCTTTCATAGTTTTCGATCCTGGAAGCTGTTATTGTGAAGTAATTAGTGTAGTTTACTTAGAAGACAGTTCCCCTGTGGTTGTATGGGAAGACTGGAGGGGGGTGGAACTGGGGGGGAGGGGAGAATGTGAGTAAGCGGGGAAGATCTGGAAGTAAAAATCGAGATAGAGAAAACTCCAAAATGGTGAGGAGGGATGATCAGGAGGAAAAAGAGATTAAGGTCATTTTCAAATTTAAAGATGAAATGAGGAAGGTCCCTAATCCCCTTAGACTGTCCACTGAAATAAGGGATAAAATTGGGGAGATTTTACATGCTAGAGTTTTGTCAAATGGAAATGTGATGATTTTTTGTAAAACTGAATCACAAAGGAAGAAAGCTCTGACTAAAGAAAATGGATAAAATGGCAATCACAGGATTTCTGCCTGGAAATAACAGCGATTCTGATCAAGGCTCTAAAGGTGTCATATATGTAGAGACTGAGATTTCTAAAGGAGATTTGTTAAGGAATTTGAGAGGGGCATCAGTAGTAGATGTCAAAAGATTCAAAACAAGAGTTGAAAGGGAAGAAAGAAATAGTACTGCGGTACGAATTTCATTCAAAGAAGAGGTACTTCCTCAAAGAGTGACTTTAGGATTTATGGTGTATCAGGTGAAACCATATGTCCGTCCTCCTTTGAGGTGCTATAAATGTCAAAGGTTTGGTCATGTGGCTGCAGTTTGTAGAGGGGAAAGGAGATGTGGGAAGTGTGGGGGTGGACATGACTACTCTGAATGTACAAGAGACGAAGTCCAATGTTGCAATTGTGGAGGAAATCATATGGCTACGTATAGAAGCTGTGGGGTTCATATCCAAGCGCAAAAAGTGGAAAAGGTGAAAAAAAAAGAGAATCTTTCATATGCTGAAGCTGTTCGGAAGGTTAAAGGAAGTATGAGTGTTGTTCAGGAAGAGAAGCCATCCCAGGCTGGGAAACAAAGGCAGGAAATGGGTCAGATTTCGGATGATTGCTATGTAATTAAAAAGACTGCTTTTTACTATTAGCAGCTAGGCAGGTGGATACTCCCTCTGGGATTAAGGCAATGATTGCTAAAGAAGCATCAAGGTTTTTGGAAGTAGAGGTGGCTCCAGAGCATTAAAATTTAGTCCATGTTCGCAGTAAATCTAATCAAGGAGGAGGTACAATGGAAGGCCAGAGTGGAGAAGGGGCTTCAGAGAAGTAATGTTTTATATTCTCCAGTTGAATGCTCGTAGCCTCATAGCTAAGGGACAAGAAGTTAAAAAATATTTGGAATCTTTTAGTACTAAACCTGACTTGATCTGTATCCAAGAAACATGGTTGAAACCATGTCTGGATTTTGTGGTGCCAGGTTATGTTAGTGAAAGGCTTTATCGTGTTGATAAAACTGGTGGAGGTTGTGCCATATTTATTAGAAATGGTATCAGGTATCATAAAGTGTCTTTTAATTCACAATTGGAATGTATGGCAATTAGGGTTTGGGATAAAAAAGGGCTGCGATGGACTGGCGACCTGTCCAGGGTGTACCCTGCCTCTCGCCCCTTGACTGCTGGAGATAGGCACCAGCCGCCCCGCAACCCTACATAGGATGGACGGGTATGGAAAATGGATGGATGGATAAAAAAGGGGAAATTGGTGTCATTAATTTTTATAATCCTTGTGCACGCTTTCATAATGATTTGGATGAAATATTGCAAATGGTTGGAACTCCAATAGTTTTGGTGGGGGATTTTAATGCACATAATCCATTATGGGGTGGAAATATTTGTGATTTTAATGGGGAGGTGGTTGGGGATGTTATTGATAGAAATGGTTTGATATGTTTGAATAATGGTAGGCCCACAAGGTTTGATGTTAGATCAGGTAAAAGGTCTTATATTGATTTGGTTCTGGTTTCTGCGGAACTGGCTTTATTAGGAAAGTGGGATACGCTTCATAGTTATTTACTGGGGAGTGAACATTTTCCTATTTTGTTAAGGTTTGGGAAATCATTGCTAACAGAAAGGCAAGTTGAAATTAAAACTGGAATATGGCAGGGCAAATTGGAAACTTTTTTTAGAAGGATGTTTAAAGGATTTAGATAAAATTAAAGATGACTCAATAGATGAATGGAATAATAGTTTATGTTAAATATTAATACAGAATGTTAAACGGTATATTCCTTATAAGGGAAGAGGAAAGAATAGGAAGAGTGTTCCATGGTGGAATAGAGAATGTACAGCAGCTGTAAGAGATAGATAGAAATAAAGCATTTAGAATAATTAAGAAATTTCCTTCAGTAGAGAACTCTTTAGATTTTAAGAAATTAAGAGCAGTGGCTAGAAGGACAATTAAAATGGCAAAAAAAGATTGTTGGAGGAAGTTTTGTAGTAAACTGGGCATAGATACTTCAGTGGTAGAAGTCTGGTCAGCAGTGCATCGTATGGCAGGTTCTTTTACTCGTAGAATGATGCCTGTCCTTGAAGAAAAAGGGATGAAGGCTCTTACAAACAGTCAAAAAGCAAATGTGCTGGCAAAAAAATTTCAACAAATTCATAGCGGAGATAATATAGGGTCAGATGGTATTATAAAAAGGAATGAAACATTGTTAAATCAAGAATATAAACTTGAGAATAGTGAAGATAACTCTGATCCAGTAAATTTGTTTTTTTCCCTTAATGAATTGAAAAGGGCGATAAGTAGAGGGGGTAAAACTGCTCCAGGAAAAGACTGCTTAGAATATGAGATGTTTAAACATCTGGATGATTTAATTCTGTCGGAAGTGTTAGCTCTTATCAATAATGTTTGGGAAAAAGGGGTAATACCTGAGACATGGAAAATGGCTGTGGTAGTGCCAATTCTGAAACCAGGTAAGGAGGCTAAGAGTCCTGAGTCTCATAGACCTATTGCTTTGACATCAGTCATGTGTAAGATCATGCAAAGAATGGTTACAGAAAGATTAGTTTTTAAGCTTGAAAAAGAGGGTAAATTTAGAAATAATCAGAATGGATTTAGATTAGGAAGAGGGACAATGGATTCTATTTTAAGGTTAGAGTCTGAAATTAAAAACGCATAAAAAAATAAGGAAAGTGTTGTTGCTGTATTTCTAGATATAGAGAAAGCACATGATATGTTGAGAGAGGGCTTAAGTATTAAATTATATGACATAGGAATTTGAGGAAGAATGTTAAACTGGATCTAGGGTCTAAAGAACAGGAAGATTGCAGTTAAAGTTGGAGAGGATTTTTCGGAGATTTTAGAAGTGGACAATGGCACTCCACAAGGGAGTGTTATAAGTCCGGTACTTTTTAGTGTTATGATTAATGATATTTTCGATAATATTGGAAGGGGATTTGGTGCATCTTTATTTGCTGACGATGGAGCATTATGGAAGAGGGGTCGAAATGTAAAATTTTTACTAAGTAGTGAGTGGGCAGGGAAATGGGGTTTTAAAATATCGGTTGATGAGACTAAATTATTTTTGGGTTTAAAAAGAAATTAAGTGGATTGAATTTGAGTATGTATGGTAGAAGATTGGAAAGAGTTAAGGAATTTAAATTTTTAGGAGTTTTTATTGATGAAAGGTTAACATGGAAAACTCATATTAATAGTATAATTTGTAAGTGTAATAAAATTATAAATGTAATGAGGAGTCTAGCAGGTAGTTATTGAGGTGCAGATAAGAAAACCCAGATGATGATATATAAGGCTATGATAAGATCAACTATAGATTATGGAAGCTTGGTATATGGAAGCGCTGCTAAAACTGTTTTACAAAAATTGGATGTTATTCAAGCTAAAGCATTGAGGATTTGTTGTGGAGCATTAAGAATAACTCCAATCCCAGCATTATTAGTTGAGTGCAGTGAGATGCCACTTTATTTAAGGAGATTAAAGCTTGCAATGCAATTTATTGGAAGAATTCAGAGTCAAGATCAAGGGAATCCTGTGAAAGAGATTTTAAGGGTAGACTGGAAACCAGCAGGAGGAAAGAAGGAAAAGTGTAGTTTTATTGGAAGAGTTAGAAATGAATTTCCTGGTTATGGAAATGATATGTCCCCCAGAGTGGTCTGGCCTGATATTCCTTCATGGTTGCTTCCGGATGTAGAAGTTGATTGGATTATTAAAGAAAGATTTAATAAAAAAGATCAAATAATTTATTTAAGGGAGATTAATGAAGTTGTTAATGAGAAATGGGATGGATATTTAAAAATTTATACTGATGGATCTGTTGATCCTAGTAGTAAAAGAGTGTCATGTGGTATTTATATTCCAGAAATTGAAAAGAGCCAAGGATATCGAATCTATATTAACTGCAGAAATTATTGCCATATTATGTGCTTTGGAGTGGGTAGAAAAAATCTGGGCTAAACTGACATTAATATGTGTTGATTCAGCTGCAGCATTGATGGCATTACAATTAGGAACATCAAAAGCTAGACAAGATTTGATAACAGAGATATTACCAGCTCTATTAAAAGCTGAATCTAACGGACTCTCAATAGTTTTTTTATGGGTCCCGGCTTATGTTGGTGTGTCCGGTAATGAAAGGGCAGACTGTGTGGCAAAAAATGCATTAAAAATTGAGAATGTTAGTATTAAAACTACAGTAGGATATTCTGAATATTGTGGCATGGTGAATCATGTTATCTGGAATAAGTGGCAAAAAATCTGGGATTCAGAGAAAAGGGGAAGACATTTTTATTCATTACAGAGTAATGTCAAGGGGGGTACCATCACATGGGGAAAAACTAGGTTGGAACAAGTAATCCTTACTCGTTTAAGAATGGGTCACTGTGGATTTGTTCCTGATTTAGCCATTATGGGGAAAAGATCTGATGGACTCTGCAGATGTAGCAAGAGGGAAGAGACAGTATTGCATGTTATCTTGGAATGTGAATTATATAAAAAAGAGAGAAGTAAATTAATAAAGGATTTATTCAATATAGGAACTGAAGTGGTTTCATTGAGGACAATTTTGGCCCCTCGGGAGAAAGGGAAAGAAATCATTGATGTTTTGATGAGATTTATTTTTACTACTAAAATTCATATGAAGATATGCATTTAATGTGATGCGAGGACTGTGAAAGGCAGCAATACGCCTGGTGGCGTCTAGACTGCCGGAAATATACAAGAAGAAGAAGAAGAGGTTCTTGCTGCCTGTTGATCAACAAGATGAAGGAACTCTACACACCCTTTATATGACCTGGTTCCCTTTCAATCTCTTACCGTTTCTTTGCTTTCTACTGATCTACCTGGAGAAGATTATTGACTCACCTTCTAAACACACAGATTGCTAAACTTCATCTGTAGCACACCTTCCTTTCAGAACTTCTCCTCCTGGATCTTTACTTGGGGTACAGATTCCTTCTCTCTTGCTTGTCAGGAACTAATTCAACCAGTCAGAGCAGCAGAATCAGCCTTCAGGTCCTCCTCCATTGAGCCATCACTGAATCCTACAAACTTCAACAGATTTTAGTCTAAAAGACTGCAGTTTCTGCAAATCATTCATTTTCTTCATTGTCCAACTAATCTGCTTTCTCAGCGTCTTTCTGCATATGGGCTAAAATATTTTACCCAAACATGGCAATGATTGCTAAAAAAGTATCTGCACAAAACACAGCTGCATCTGGCTGGTGCTACGTTGCAGATCTGTTATGAGTATAAAGATTGACTCCACGGCAGTTGTCAATGTGTGGTGTAGAAAAAAGCTGTTTTAGCTCAAGGAATATTTAAAGTTTTAGGAAAAGAACTAAAAAAAAACAGAGTTAAAAGTGCAGATTGGGTGAACAGAGATGCGGTTCACTGAAGGAAAGAAAAAGACGTCATGCACCAAAGCAATTATGTGTGAACCTCTTTCATCTACATCCCAAGAACGAAGCACAGACTTCAAACAAACCAACACCGAACGTCAGAAGGTTGTTGGTAGCTTTCTGCAAACAAAAGAAAATGTGCACTCAATGCTTATTGCACATGATAAGAACATCTTCTTTCCATTTATTTTGAATGTTCTTTGATGTTTTAGTATCTCATGATTAAAACTTTCAGTCACAGTTTCAAAAGAGCCAAACAAACGAGCACAGAAAACTCAGAGTTGTCTATCATCTCTAGCGGTTGTTTTACTCTTAGACTTGGGACAGATAGTTTCATGACCTTTTACATGTAAATCTGAAAATTGTTGGGCATCACAATAATGGTAAATATTGATATTTCTAATGAGAGCACACAAATCAGATTTTTGAAGAGCTAACTCTGGCTTCCTGGTAGAGTTGCTGGAGGCTGAGTGAGGAGGCTTCTCCAGCTGTTAAAGTCACCCACCTGTTCCTTTCATGTCTATCTGCTAACATCGAGGTAATTAAAGCATCAGCGTCATGAGCTTGGACCGCCGCTACATTTAGCTGTCAGAAAACCTGCTGTCTGTAATTTAAATGTCAAATTCAGCTCAAGTGACTCATGAAGACAGACGTGTGAATTGATGTCGATGCATCCAAGCTATCGAATGCCTCCCGTCTCTGCAACACACACACACTGACAGAGAGCCAAGGCAGCCCATAATCTCCATGACAGCTAACGTGATTTTAATTACACAGCTTGTATCTACGGCCTCCTTTATAATGATGATCAGAGACAATACCTTCAGCTGTCAGCTCTGATGTGCTGCCATCTACTTCACACAGATGTTTTTTCAAGCTGTTAACTGGTAAAGAAAAAAGGGAGTTACTAAAATGTGTCATGAAGTTTTTACTGCAGTTTTCTGTGTCAAACAGCATAAAACCAAACAATATTTAATTTAGGGCCGTCTACAACAAAGGTGTGGTTGCATGTGTTGCATTTCTGTTGGCTGTTCTGTTCCTGTTTCAGGTAGCTATTAGGAGGAGGTCCATGCTAACAGGGCCATGACATCAACAACCAGCTTCCGTTTCTCTGATTTACCAATCACATGATCTTCTTGGGTTCAAAGGTCAATGTGGCAGCTTTAGACACAATTCATGCACTCAGTTGAATGTTTATTTTCTGTATTACTCCAGATACAAAGCCAGTAGAGGGGGAATCTTCATCTATGCAAACAGGGTGCCAATTCAAATTAAATTCGAAAATACTTTATTGATCCCAAAAGGAAATTAGGTGTTTTATACAACAGCTATAGCTCAAACTAATTAATGCTTCAACGAATTGTAGTAGTTCATGATGGCTGTGGGCAGGAAGGATTTCCTGTAGCAGTCTATGTTGCACTGAAACTGAAGAAGCCTGAAAACACTCTGTTGTAGGATAGTCTCATGTGAAGAGGATGCTGGTCCATAATTTTTATTTTATGAAAAATCTTTCTTTGCATCATCATCATCATCATCTCCAGATGTTCCACAGTCGTCCCCAGAACAGAACCAGCCTTCTTTTTAAGTCCCTGGTTCTAATGCTGCTACACCAACAGATAATGGCTCTATCCACAACAGACTTGTAGAAAATCTGCAAACCAGAAGTCCAGTCTGCACTGTCCCTTCTTGCAGACGCTTCACTGTTCTGTCTCCAGTCCATTCTGTCCAGGTATTTATACTCCTCAACCACCTCCACTTCTTCTCCCATGTATAGGGCTTTTTCAGTCAGAGGACCACAAAGTGCTTTACACTACATTCAGTCATTCACCCATTCACACACAAGCTGATGGAGGCAAGCTACTACATTGTAGCCATAGCTGCCGGACACAGGTACCACCGGGCCCTCTCACCACCACCAGCAGGCAACGGGGTTAAGTGTCTTGCCCAGGGAAGCAACAACCGAGGCAGACAGAGTGGGAATTCGAAACGACAACCCACTGATTATGGGACAAATTCCCACCACCTGTGCCACAGTCGCCCCCAGTCATTTCCAATGATTGAAACGGGGTCTCTGATTTGTACTAGAAGTCTGATGTGTACAGAGTGAAAAGGAATGGTGAGAGTAATATGTCCCCTGTGGTGCTCCTGTGCTGCTGACCACCTGGTTGAAAACACAATTCCTCAGTTTTACGAACTGTGGTCTATTGGTCAGGTAGTCATTGATCCAGGCGATTGTTGAGGGCTCCACCTGTGTCTTCAGGAGTTTCTGACAAAGTAAATCAGGCTGAATTGTGTTAAATCCACTGGAGAAATCAAAGAACATGATCCTCACAGTGCTAGCTGCTTTGTCCAGATGACAGTGGGTTGGTTGAAGTAGGTGGATGACGGCATCTTCAACTTTAACTCCACAGCGATAAGCAAACTGCAGTGGGTCCTGATACGTTCTTGTTTGCTTACTCAGGGGTGCCAACAGGAGTCTCTCTAGGACCTTCATGATGTGGGATGTCAGGGCAACAGGTCTATAGTCATTGATGACTGATGGGTGAGTTTCTTTTTGGTACTGGAACAAGGCAGGGTGTCTTCCACAACACTGGAACCTTCTCCTGAGTTATGCTAAGGTTGAAGAGGTGCTGCAGAATCCCACAGAGCTGCTCTGCACAGGCCTTCAGGACTCTGGGGCTGACACCATCTGGACCTGCAGCCTTGTTCCAGTTCTGTTTCTCCAGCTGCCTCTTCACTTGACTTTTGGAGACAGACAAGTAGGCTTGGGAGGCAAAGGGGGTAGCAGCATTTCCTGACTTGGTTGAAGTCAAACTTGTGGAATCAGAAGAGTCCATGGCTGAGGTGAAGGATAAAACATCTGAGGTGTAACAGGAAAGCTGTTGATCAGATTAGAGTGGAATGTCTGTTTGGTTGGGAACAGGAGAGGGGGATGCTGAGCTAGTTCGTGAACTGAACCTGTTGAATAATGTGTTCAGCTCATTGGCTCTGTCCAGACTTCCATCTATCCAGTCCTTCCTGTCCTTAAAGCCTGTGATCTTTCTCATTCCTGACCAGACATCTCTGATATTGTTCCTCTGTAGTTTGTTCTCCAGCTTCTTCCTGTATGCCTCCTTGCTGTCTCTGATCTTGACCTTAAGTTGCTTCTGTATACTCCTCAATGATTCCCTGTCTCCCTCCCTGAAGGCTTTTTTTCCTTGTTTAGCAGTTCCTTCAAGTCACTGGTGATCCAGGGTTTGTTATTTGGGAAGCATCTCACTGTTCTGGTGGGGATGATTTTGTCCACACTGAAGTTTATGTAGTCAGTCACACACTCAGTCATGGCACTGATGTCCTCTCCATGTGCTTGGCAAAGAGTCATCCAGTCTGTGGTTGCAAAACAAACCTGCAGGGCTTCTTCAGCTTCATGTGACCATTTTCTCACACTTCTCTTTTTCACAGGTTGCCTCTGAACAAGTGGTTTATATTCTAAGCAGAGAAAAACAAGATCTGATTGTCCCGGAGGAGGTCTTGGTTTGGACATGTATGCATCCTTAACATTACATAAAACAAGTCCAAGGTCCTGTTTTCTCTTGTTGAGCAGCTGACAAACTGTTGAAATTTGGAAGTGTAGATGACAGCGAGGCATGATTAAAACCACCAGATGCAACAAATGCATTGGGGTGTTCTGTCTGTAGCTTAGCGACAACGGAACTGATGACATCACTTGCATTGTCAATAATGGCTGAAAGTGGAATGTAAACAGTTGCCAAAACAACACTCAGTACATTTACATGCAGCAAGAGAAATTCGAATTATTGCCTTAGTCCGACTGAAATCAGACTTTTAAAATGTATGTATACACCTTAGTCCGGCTGGAATCGAACCGAACTGGAGTTTCAGAGGCTCGACTACTCTTGCTGGATAATGCGATTCAAATCGGACTACTCAGCAACCAGCCCCCCCAGCCCCACCCGCACTCGCGCACCCCCCTCGGGAAGTTTGGAGAGCCGGAAATCCAACCCAGTACTAACAATAGTAGTGTTATAAGAGGCATATGGCATCTAAGACAAACGTAAGCGGCCAATCAGTGCATGTTTGGACTTGCGAAGAGGCGATGCGTTGTTACTGTGAATATCCTGCTTTAACTCCGTCTGCTTCACTCCCGCCAGCCTCAGTTTACTGCCTGAATGCAGCTGGAAGCTAACCGCTAGTAGGCTAACTCGTAGGAGTGCATATCACCATCTATCGTCAGGGAGTGGAACTTACTTAATTTAATAATTCGATTTTCTGATGGACATGTAAACTGGGACTTGGCTCGCTGCAGGAGGGAAGTCTTTAGGCAAGGCAAGGCAAGGCAATTTTATTTGTATAGCACACTTTCAACAGCAGGGTAATTCAAGGTGCTTTACATGATTTGGTGATAAAACAAAAACAAAAAAAACGCATGGAATATAACATTGGAAATTAAAAGTAAAAGAAACACACATTACATATGATACACAAATCAAAAAAGCAAGAGAGCATGAACACATTTCATACATATGACATCAAGCATTTACTCGAAGGCAATTCTAAACAGATGGGTTTTAGTCTCGATTTAAAGCAGTTCAGAGTTTCAGCAGCTCTGCACTCGTCAGGAAGTTTGTTCCAGATAAGGGGAGCATAGAAACTGAAAGCTGCTTCTCCATGTTTAGTTCTGAGTCTAGGGATGTTTAGTAGGCTAGAGTTGGAGGACCTGAGTGGTCTTGGTGGTTGGTACCATCACAACAGGTCTTCAACATATTTTAGTGCTAAGCCATGTAATGATTTATAAACTAGTAGGAGTATTTTTTAAGTCTATTCTCTGAGCTACAGGGAGCCGGTGTAAGGACTTTAGAACTGGGGTGATGTGCTCTACTTTCCTAGTTCTAGTGAGGACGCGAGCAGCAGCGTTCTGGATCAGCTGCAGCTGTCTGATTGACTTTTTAGTCCGATTACTCAAAAAAGCTTGATTTAGCTGTGCATGTAAACGTACTGACTGGTGAACTTTCTTGGTAAATAATATGGACGATAACTTACCGCCAAGAGTTCAATATCTGGGCTGCAGAGACGACACTTCACAGTAACATGTCCTGGAGGACACCATCTGTTGTTGACAAGCAATGCTACTCCAATTTCTTCGATAGAAGAGAAGGTTTGAACTTCCTCCTTCTCTGTGTCCTTTTTGCTCCTGCTGTGCATCCACGCATCCTCTTTCTCAACTCATCAGGAATTTGTGGCTTCAGTTGAGATATTAATTGAGCTTTTTCGATGTTGATCAGCTGCTCCCAGCTGTAAACCATCTTGTTGTCATGGTTTGTTGTGGAAGGAATTTTCACTCAATATAGGAGTCCCAAACCCCTGGAAACCAACTCACTATGGTATCAATACACTAGCTAGGAACCACCACGTCCCCAAATCTTTCCAGTGCGTTCGTTGAATTTCTGCAAGAGGTACAATGAAAACACATCACACAATTACTGCAGTTTGCCAGAAGTTCACTCATGAGCTGGCCCAGCTGTTGGAAAACCCCCAGCTGAGCCAAGATTGTGAGGTGTGTCTTGGCTTTTATTGAAACAGCATTGAATAATCATGAACACAAAGGAGTGGTTTAAACATCTTCAACCAATCTAAAATAGACAACATTATTTATGCATACACACAGAGTAACCTTATTGGTTCATTCATATTGTTACTGGGTTGTCTCCTAAGTTATACATGCCTAATTCTGACAAGACAGAAGTTGCTGTCTTTGGACCAGAAGTTCTTAAACAGAAACTGATTAGTCAATCACTTCATCTGGATGGCATTAAATTGGCCCCCAGTAATAACGTAAAGAACCTCGGCGTTATTTTTGACCAAGACTTGACATTTAAATCCCATATTAAACAGGTTTCTAGGATTTCTTTCTTTCACCTCCGGAATATTGCTAAAATTAGAAACATCCTGTCCAGGAGTGATGCTGAGAAACTAGTCCATGCATTTGTTACCTCAAGGCTGGACTACTGTAATTCTTTACTATCAGGAAGTCCACAAAATGCCATTAAAAGCCTTCAGTTGATCCAAAATGCGGCAGCAAGAGTTCTGATGAATATTAAAAAGAGAGATCACATTTCTCCTGTTTTAGCTTCCCTTCATTGGCTCCCTGTTAAATCCAGAATAGAATTTAAGATCCTTCTTCTTACATACAAAGCCCTTAATAATCAAGCTCCATCATACATCAGAGATCTAATTGTTCCATATGTTCCTAAAAGAGCACTTCGCTCTCAGACTGCAGGTTTACTTGTAGTTCCTAGGATTTCTAAAAGTAGAATGGGAGGCAGATCTTTTAGTTATCAGGCTCCTCTCCTGTGGAACCAGCTCCCAGCTTTAGTCCGTGAGGCAGACACTCTGTTTACTTTTAAGGCCAGGCTTAAAACTTTCCTTTTTGATAAAGCTTATAGTTAGAGTGGCTTAGGTCATCCTGAGCTATCTCTGTAGTTATGCTGCTATAGGCTTAGACTGCTGGAGGACAGACTTACCAGTTTTCTTCACTCTGCTACTTCCTTTTCTCCTACGACTCTCCAGTTGTATTACAGTACATTCTGTTATTTCGACTGTTAACTTTGTTTTCTCTCAGTGTTTTTCTCTCCATAGAAGATATACCTGGTCTGGTATCCTGCTTGGCTGCAATGCCCTGTTGGACGGGGGGCATCGACTGGGATGATCCTCTCATTAACTGAACATCCACTGTGTCCTGTTATCAACTTTTTACTTTCTGTAACATAGAAAGTTCTCTTATATCAGATCTTCTGTTCCTTCTGTGTTTCTGCTCTGTCTTCTCAAACCCCCAGACGGTCGTGGCAGATGGCCGCTCCTACTGAGCCTGGTTCTGTTGGAGGTTTCTTCCTGTTAAAGGGGAGTTTTTCCTCTCCACCGTCGCTACATGCTTGCTCAGTATGAGGGATTGCTGAAGGATTGCTGTGGTTGGAAAGTCTGCATCAACGGGGCCCAACCTCACGCCAATGACTGACGCAATCTGCTGGGATTCCGTAAATAGGAAACTTTTTAACTGATTGGAATGTTTGTGTAAATGTATTGAAATGACTTCTTGTTAAGAGCCTTGAGATGACATCTGTTGTGAATCGGCGCTATAGAAATAAACTGAATTGAATTAAAAACCTGATTCTGATTCTGATGTTTGTGGCTGAAGCGAACAGAATCGAACAAAAGGAGGAAATAGGAAGGTTAGAAATTAACAAATAGCATGAATATGATTTTCAAAAGTGAAACATTCAAACAGGAAATAACTGCAAGTGATAAAAATGAATGAAAAGGTGAGTAATTCATGAAATATGCAATAGATTTTTAAAATTGAAGTCATTTGTTTTTCTGTGTATGGTCTCGTTTAGGTTCTCATCATTTAGTTTGCTTTCTGTTAATTTGTTCTTTTCATTTAACTGATTAAAATCTCCCATATTTTACCCAGTTTGACCAGATACAGCTCATTAACATTTTACTGGCTTATTTTGAGAGAAATGCACAAGAAAATAAAACCAAAACTTTAATACACAGATTGGTCTAATCATGTTTATAAGAAAGCAACCGGTTTTTAGGTCAGAATCTATAAGATGCTTGCTCAGTATGAGGGATTGCTGAAGGATTGCTGTGGTTGGAAATCTGCCCAACCTCACGCCAATGACTGACGCAATCTGCTGGGATTCCTTAAATAGGAAACTTTTTAACTGATTGGAATGTTTGTATAATTGTATTGAAATGACTTCTTGTTAAGTGCCTTGAGATGACATCTGTTGTGAATTGGCGCTATATAAATAAACTGAATTGAATTGAATTGAATTAATTAATTACCTTCCTGTCATTCTACTAAAATCGTGACTTTACAAACCTGCTGAAGCCAATATTATAATCTATTCAAAAGAAACAATATTAAAAGATAAAAAGTTTTTATGATTTAAAGGAATCATAAAATGGCTTATACGATTTCATTATAAAGTTTATGCTACTTTCTAAACAGTTTATAATCTTTTGCAGTTCAGATATATATATATCTTATATATATATATCTATATATATATATATCTTCTGGCTATATCCTGTTTTTCTGTGCTAGTCTGGGTGGAAAGGTTAGACATCCTGTCCTAAGGTTCCTGTGTTTATTTAACTAAGCTGTATGGTCATGACAAACATCTCTTTAAGCAGTAAAAACACCTCAAAGCAGTTATAATAAAATCACCAATACATTTCATAAGTCCCAAAGTAATGTTGTATAACTTATTTCCCATCAGGTTACACAAAACAAGTTATCAAAAAGTAAACAAATTAACAGCACAAGTCCTTCCAGCTTTACAGCACAAAACACTAGAAAGTAAAGAGGTCCACAAAATGCACACTTTCCTCAAGAAACCTGAGGAACCAACAAACCAACGATTTGGGTGGGATACTGTCAGGTGAACTGGTTGGAGAGTATTTGGCTGCTTTGGTTGAAAATCATTAAAGTAGGATGAATACATAACTGAAATAACTGCAAAGGTTCATTTGTGGACTGCATTACATTTACTGAGTTACTTTTACTTGAGTAACATTTAGGATAAAATGAACTTTTAAGAGTAGTTTTACTACACTGTACTTTTTACTTTTACTTGAGTAATGTTATATTGAAGTATCACTACTCTTGCTTGATTAAAATTTCTGGATGGTCTATCCACTATGAGTAACTTCACTGAATAAAAAACAAAAATGTTTTACCAAAAAGTACACCAGACACAGACACACGAAGGAGACCTCCTTCTTCTATACAAGCTTTGTTTTTCTAATGTAACTTTTTATCAGTTGACCTTGTTGCATTTTAAGGTCAAGTGAATATACAGTAAACACCATAGATTGTCCCTGGAAGTGCTTTTTACCTTGTTTTAAGATATACTTAACAAAAGTATAAATGCAACAGTTTTCTTTTTGCTCCCATTTGTCATGAGCTGAACTCAAAGATCCGAAACATTTTCTATATACACAAAAGACTCACTACTCCCAAATATTGTTCAAAAGTCTGTCTAAATCTGTGTTAGTGAGCACCTCTCCTGTGCCAGATAATCCATCCCACCTTAGAGGTGTGGCATATGCTGATTAGACAGCATGAATATTACACAGGTGTGCTTTAGACTGGCCACAATAAATCTACTTGCTCCATCCTGGATAGAATGACAGATACTGAAAACAGAAAGACAGTTTTTCTGATAAATATTTCTCCAAGGCACTAGGCAGCAATATAGAGTAACAATTACAGAAATAAATAAAGTATGGGTCTGTTTTCTGCTAAAAGCGTGAATCAATCAGCCATTTTTCTTGGGATTAAACAATCTCTGGCACTCTTCACCAAACCATCATTAATGGTATCTGAACCCCTTGGTGTTGAAAATCAAATTTTCCTGTTTAATTAGCAGCAGTGTTCTTTCCACTGGCGCCACTCACATATAGGAACCTTTTTTAGGTCAGTTGTTTTGTTCAGCTGTGGGACTGAGGTGAAATTTCAGATAATAGAAGCCATAAATATGCCCTCACTGAGAGGAGATGAAATATTCCTCCAGTACCGCTGTCCCCTGATGAACATTATGCTATCTGCTGAAGCTGCTGCTCCTGCAGCCAAGTAAACATCTAATGTACTCTGGTATGGACATTTTGAACATTAAATAGTTTTTCTATTAGCAGACCTCGTTTAATTGGATTTATCTGTTGCTGCAGAAGAAAACCACCTCACTGAATCCTGGATCTGTGTAAGTATCGGCGGCTATGTTGGGCTGCTTGCTTCAGATATTCTTTTCAGAAAGTTGGAGACACTCCTCGTCAAATAAATTTGGCAAATATTTGCCTGTAGGTTTGCAGCTTCTTCAGAAGATTTTATACAACATTTTTACTGAGTACCGAAATGTAATTACTCTATATATGCTTTCGTATTTTCTGGCTTTTCTTAATCTATAACAGGATTGTTTTTTTTAATTCATTTTCTTTTCACTTCATCCCACTGTAACTCAGGAAAGGTTAACTTGGGATTTTAATTTTTGTTCATGAACTTGAATCAACATCCTTTGACCTAAAAACTGATTTCTGAAAGACAAATAATAAAATAAAAATTCCTTTTGATCTGATGGAGCTTCAGCCTTCACATCAGTCGCCTCACTCATCTTCTTGGCTCTTCATCTGAAAAAACAGCTGTTGTGACAGAGTGAGCAAATTCTGTCTTGTATACATAACCATCAATAATTATGATCAATAATTTAATATTAATATAAGTATTGATGAGGTTCAAGTTTAATCTATTAATACTAGGGGGACAACTTCTGTATTAGAAGACCAGACATCCAGTCTCGTTTTAAAGGGATAAGTTCACACGCTGTGGACAATAATTGTACGCATTACACCAAGTAATCACAGAAAACTTCTCTTTAAACTAAGGAGAATTTATTGGAAAATAGATCAACCTTAGACCAAAACATTTAGTCTACAATTCTCATCTATTCTAAAGCATGCAACTAACTACTACAGATCTTAGAAAACCAATAATAAGGGAAAATTAATCGACACAATCGACTGGAGGTGAGGGTTTGTTCAGAAAGGGAGGTGGCCCTCACTGCAGGGGGCTCAAGTAAGAGATAGTCTGTGGGACAAAGGGTCATAAACTGACACTAAATTATCAAACAGGTTCAGCGCTTAAAAACACTTTAAACCAACAATGAACGAGATCTAACTGGTTAAGAACTCTGTTTTCCCTATTTATCTGCCCAGACACAAGATTAGCATAAATGAACCGGTTCAGTCCTACTTTGCTTTGAGGGAGGTCCAGTCCACAAAGAGGGGAGCAAAATGTGTCTGTAGTTGAGCAAAAAGGGAGAGTAGAATTTTGGGACTGTGTGTCCCAACTGCAGGCCGGACGGCTTACAGGTCAACGTCGTTATAGAAGACACCTAGTTGGGTGATCACTGTATGTGTGTGTGTCACGATTGCATAAGTGTGCTTGTATGTACGCGCTTGAGGGGCGTGTACAGAGGTTTCAAGGGTGCACACTCACCTGTGGAGAGTTAGCTGAGGGGAGAGGCAGTCATGGGTAGCTGTAATTTTTGTTGACCGCAATCCCTTTATCCTGGTTTATGTTCTGTTAAGTATTCACACGACTGAATATCTCTGCCTTCTTCAGATACTTACTGTATTGCTGTGATAGCCGCATGTTATAAAAAATCAGCAAAACGCATCCTGGATCCAGCGTTTCTGTTTAGGCCCCAGGGCGTCATACAATCTACAGGACTGTTGAGGCTATGGCCTTTGACTGAACGAACTGCATCTCCCAGCATCCTTTCACTGAACGAACCGCATCTCCCAGCATCCGTTGCGCTGCCCTCAACCCATTCTCATTGGTCTGTGGCCAGTGATGACATCACAGAGTATATAAAGGGCAGCGCGAAGATTGAAATCTTCGTCTTTTGGCTCCCCAGCGGTGGCGCAAGGAGAAACTTTAATCCATTGCTAGCATTTTTCCCTTTTTCGTTCAAACCTGCTGGACCAGGAAGAACTTCCCTTTTAATCTTCGAAGTGAATCGGCCGAGCAAACAGACTTTCCTGTACGGGCAACCAGGGAGTCCGTTGGCCATCTGAGCTCTATTTAAACCCGCCTGAGTCCCTCAGCGCCTAAAGTCGGACGTCCGCTTTTCCAACCTCGGTTTGCGCAAGCCGCTTCTTTAAACTGGACATTTTCAAGTCGTTTCGTCATGGACTGTGGAGAGCTTCATCACCAAGTACAAGTAGGATCCACCTGGTTTATATCTTTCGGTCTGGGTAGAGGAGAATTAGGTCTAGGATATATACATATATATCCATTTTTCTGTGGTTAAAAATAAGTCTGTCAACTTGTTAACCACTGTTATTCTTGGTCGTCTGTCGCAGTACACCGACCCTGAATGTGCATGCTTTTTGTGTTTTATTATTTGACTTTGGTTGCAACCAGAAGCAGTATATTATATTGTATTATTTCCTTGTTTGTTTATTGTCCGCTGCGGTCGGCGCGTGTCTGTTTAGACAGGTCGCGTGGCCCGTTCTCCATCGCCTGCGTTTCGTTTGTCCAAGCCACCATTGCTAATGAAACTAGCCTTTGTTGAATCGCCACGCGGTCTTCCTTTGTCTCCCTTTGTGAACCGATTGCGCCAATTGATAAGGCTTGAGTTTGATCGATCGTATTGAGGGGGTGAGCTGAACCCCCCCTCTCATCCGCTCGCTGTCTCCCACACACATACACACCCCCTTCCCTCGACATTAACTTTGTTCTATATTTTTGCATGTGTTAGAATAGATGGAAATTATTAATTAAATGTGATCTGTAAGGTTGACCTATTTCATTAATAAATTCCCTTAAGTAACGAGAAGTTTCCTGTGCTATTTCAGTGTGTGCTGTAAAGTTTGTTTTAACCCCGCGGACGAACTACGCCTTTTTAGAGAGAGACTGATGGTCTGGTTTAATTAAAATTATCTCATTTATGAGATTGGTGCCCCTATATCTTTAATAAACAGGTTAAACTCGAACGTCATCAATAATTATATTAATATTAAATTATTGATTATAATTATTGATGCTCAGAAAACCAGACAACAACTTTTTATTATTAATAGTTACAACAGGACCCAACATAGCCTCTCAGCGGATAGGTAAATCATCCCAATACCGCAACAGTCGTAAAGAAATAACCCAAGCTGGATGCACAAACAGTAATGAGCACTTTGAAGCTTTGAAATGAGAGTTCTCCCCGGTCCAGTGGGTCAGAACAAAAGAGAATCTTCACCAGTGAGACAGCCGCTCAATAGCAGAAATTTCTGCTGAGAACAATTTGAAATAGCCGCCACCACCATTCTTATACCCCTTTGGCCGTGATGTCATCGTTGATGTCACCATTGGTGGCCATGGACCAATGAGAGTGTGTTGGGGTCACCGCTAGGAATGATGGGAAATGCGGTCTGCTCAGTCCATCTGGGGAAAATCGCTTCCAGCCGTCCAACAGTCTGTTCAGTTCATTTGTGGAAAATGGATCCCAACACAGCTGACTCATCAAACATCAACACAAAGATACACTTACTGGCCACTTTATTACGTACACCTTGCTAGTACCAGGTTGGACCCACTTTTGCCTTCAGAACTGCCTTAATCCTTCGTGGCATAGATTCAACAAGGTACTGGAAACATTCCTCAGAGATTTTGGTCCATATTAATATGATAGCATCACACAGTTGCTGCAGATTTGTCGGCTGCACATCCATGATGGGAATCTCCCATTCCTCCTGTTGGTCAGCAACAATATTCAGGTAGGCTGTGGCGTTGCAACGATGCTCAACTGGTACTAAGGGGCCCAAAGTGTGCCAAGAAAATGTCCCCCACACCATTACACCACCACCAACAGCCTGAACCGTGGATACAAGGCAGGATGGATCCATGCTTTCATCTTGTTGACGCTGTCGAAAGGAGATTCTTAAGTGAAAGTCTGCGCCTTGCGCTGCTATGCTACCAATCCCTGACCAGCCTGCTGTCTGCTAACTCCTCTCTCCCAGTTCGTTTATCCTGTGGCAGAGTATAAAAAAGAATTACACATTCACACAATATATATGTTTGGGCATGCATGGGGAGAGAGATTCTTACCAGAACCTCTCCAAAGAACTCTTCCCCATAAATGCATTTTATTACTTTACAAAGTTATTACAAAACATTCTGAGAGACAACCTCTCTTACAGGATCCAATCAGCTCAATAATCAGTGTTTCCCGAGTGTTTTTAATTTTTTAATTTTAAATTTTAAAAATTAACAATTATCAGATATACTAAGTTAATTGTGAGTTTAAATTCGTAACAAAGTATCATATATAAAAATATTTATCATTTCAGGAGAAAAAGCTCCCGCTGCGTAGCAGCTGGGGCGACAGAAAAATCGCCCCAAGCAGTGCAGTAGCAGCCAATTACTGACAAGAAATTTGCACATAGCAACAGGAATTTATCCAATCAGCGTCGTTGATTCGACGGCATGAAGGTCAATAGAGAAATCGCCCCGAGGCTGGTGTGAGGGGGGGCAAGATATCTGGTGACATTGGCATTGTGATTTCTCTGCCACAAGGGGGCGCTGCTGTAAGCTTTTTTTGTAAAAAATTTGTGTAAACCTAATAAGTTATTTGTTTCCAGTTTGGTTCTAAACTTGTTTGTGCAATTTTGTTTGTTATTTATGTTTAGAATAAGAATGCCTCAAGTTGTAAATATTGGCATTAGAATAATCAGTATTTCACATTGTACTGGTATCCAGCCGTTTATGTTCAATTGTTTTGGGATGATTATTGAAAATGACTTGATAAGCTATATGCACAGCTCCACTACTTCCTGAACTAAGTACAGCCCTTTTATTTCCAAACTGATCAATCCAGGTGTGTCTGACCTCAGTAGTCACAACAACAACGGTCAGACACACCTGGATTAATCAGTTTGTCCAATGATGTAAGACAGGAAATAAAAGAGCTGTTCAGGAAATAGTGGAGTTGTGCACAAAGCTCAGAAAGCACAAGTTTGATTTAAAAAAAGAAAGAAAAAGCACAGCCCCACCAAGAATATTTTTCACCAGGCGCCACTGTCAATAATACATATTCATATATATGCAAAGTGTGCCTGTAGTCCTTACTTAATAGGTTAAGCCCTTTTAATATATCACTTTTAATTGCTAAGCAGAAAGCCTTCTCTTGTCCCACACTCTTCACAGACCATTTGCACGATCAAACCAACAGATGTTTCCTGTTTTCTTCAGAGAATTGTGACCCATTCTTCTTCTGACCCCTGGCTCATATCCTGTGTAAACACTTCTGTGCAGTTAATCGTGATCGTTCCCTTCTGACCCATGGGTCACATCCTGTGCTAACACTTTTATGCATTTAGTTAATTATTTTAGCACACAACCCCTTCACCTTTTGGCCTGTGTATTTATTCAATGCTTATTTAAAAGTTTTCATTTACATCAACGCCAAATTCTGACCCTACCGACCCATCCGAATGTCGCAACAAAAATCGAGACTCATCAGACCGGGCTACATTTTTCCAATCTTCTATTGTCCAATTTTGGTGAGCCTGTGCGAGGTGTAATAATAATGGCTTGCATTTATATAGCGCTTTTCAAGACTCTCAAAGTGCTTAACAACTCCATTATTCATTCACTCACTGGTGGAAGCAGCTATGATTATAGCCACAGCTGCCCTGGGGCAGACTGACAAAAGCCAGGCTGCCATATCGTGCCATCGGCCCTTCTGGCCAACACCAGTAGGCAGGTAGGTGAAGTGTCTTCCACAAGGACACAACGACATGTAGCAGGTGGAAGCTGGAATCGAACCCACGATTTTTGGGTTGCCGGCTGACAACTCTACTGCTGAGCTACAGCCGCCCTGCTGTAGCCTCAGTTTAGGTTTAGGTGACAGGAGAGGCACCCGGTGTGGTCTTCTGCTGCTGTAGCCCATCTGTCTCAAGGTTCAACATGTTGTGGGTTCAGAGATGCTCTTCTACATACCTTGGTTGTAACGAGTGGTTATTTGAGTTACTGTTGCCTTTCTATCAGCTCGAACCATAAATCACGTTTCTTCCCAAATTCTGATGCTCGGTTTGAACTGCAGCAGATCGTCTTGACCATATCTACATGCCTAAACGCATTGAGTTGCCGCCATGTGATTGGCTGATTAGAAAGTTGTGTTAATGAGTAGGTGTGTCTAAAAAAGTGGATAGTGAGTGTATATCCAAGCTTTAATTGGATTTATACATTTCTTGCTCTTATACGTTCCCGTTTAGAGTAAAATCAATTTTAATACAGAATATTCATTGATTAAATACTTAAATGCTGCGTTTATGTCTGTCTGTGGTGTACCCCGCCTCTCGCCCAATCACAGCTGGGGATGGATGCATGTTACTTTATTTTATCAGATCATAAACAAAATAATTAAATTTTGCAATCATAATAAATGTGTGCCAAGAGATTCAGAATCACAGGATAAACCAACCCTGTGAGATCAGATTAGAAAGCAATAGAGTGACATTTATCACCACAACAAGAGACATTTCAGTTTAACAAAGAGTCCCACCAGTGTCTTTTTCTAGAACATGTGCAGCTCCGGTCGGAAGCATTCGAGATCGCTGGAGATATGGAGCTGTCCTTGCATCTGCAGCATGGGTGGGTTGCCTTGTTCTTGTTATGTGGTCTGATCGTGGTGGTTTGGTTTGTAATTTGTGGGCAGATTATTAATGAGGGAGGCCCCAGAGAGGATGCACCGGTGGATGGCCTTGGTGCGCCACTGCGCAGCATATCTGGCGTGGTGGCTCTGGGGGTCCTTTGGATGTCTATGGCTCTGGTTTCCTTCGTGTATGCCTTGATTCCTGGGAGGCGGATCGATGGCTTCTCACTCCAGCTATTGAACACTCGCATGGAGAAACATTATATGCACCAGCATGCTCACACATATATACTCAGCTCTGTCAGGATGCCCCAGGGCAGCGGTGGCTACAATGTAGCTCACAACCATTAGCATGTGAATGTGTGTTTGAATGGGTGAATGACTGAACGTAGTGTAAAGCGCTTTGTGGTCCTCAGACTAAAAAAGCGCTACACAAATGCAGGCCATTTACCCTTTACCACACAGACACACAGGTGTGGGAATTCAGGCGTTTAAAGACGCATTCTTGGGCTGAGGTTACCACAACTAGACCTTGTAATCTTTAGTACCATGAGCTTTTCAGTGATGCTGTTGTTGTATTTACATATCTATTTGTGGGTTTTGGTTGTTTAGTTCTCTGTTTGCATTATTTGGTTTCTCCAAACAATGCAAAATATCCTAGTCTGCTAGCAGACTAGGATATTTTCTTGTATTTGCTTTTTCTATAATCTTCAACTCATTCTCTCCCACTTAACTTTTTTTCCTACCTCTCTTCATCTTCTTTCTTTTTCCCCCTTTATTTTCCTTCTCCATGCCCATAATATAAAAAATAAAAAAAGCAATTTCTAATAAAGATTTATATCAAGTGGAGTACTTTGTCGAAAGCTGTAATGCTCCACTTGAGAAAGTAAATCTGTTGGGCTTCTCCTTGGTACTCAGACATCAATTCTGAGCTCCACACTGCCAGACGGGACACGTAAAAGAAAGAACATGTGCAGCTTCTGTCAACGAATTAGGATTAGTGTCAATCTACTGTGATGCGGATCAGCTTCCAAATAAAGTCGTAAATGTAGTTTACTCATGTTCGATAACACATGGCTGTACAGATTACCAGTACGACACACACCTGAGGAATAACGCAGAACAGAAGAGCTGATTGAACTGTAGCAATAGAAAGGGAATGTTGGGCTATTTCCAGGGCGTCAACCAAATATTTTCCGTACTTGACCAGTTTTTGTTTTTTTTGAACAGTGACGGAAAAATCAGAAGGCCGTCGGTCATAATTAGTCTTCGCACCTCTAACCACTTAGTGGAAATTGGCAGACATTTTCAAGTTTCAAGGTTAAGATCTGAGGAGCAGAACAGGCTTTAAATTTGCTTCAAGTACAGGTAACTAAATCCATCCAAAAAGAAAAGATTCCCGTGAGATCATCTGACCATCATCCCAGACATGGACACCATGCTCAATGCATCTCTTTATCTACAAACTGCCAGGGATCATCATCCCCAGTCTGAGGAAATTGGCCGGCCAAACCTACTGTTTAAGATAAAAAAAATCATTTAAATTCTTGTCAGAGTGTGCCTGGAGATGCCTATTGGCTTGCAACGCCAGAAAGCTCCCATGTTTTTTTTATTCATGTCTGCTTCATGCCTGAATTGCCTAAAGGCCATTACAATTTGCATACAGAGCAGCTAGCAATTAGTAAACAATTATTAATTAAGACTCCAGCCCTGAGCAGAAATAAGACCTAATTGGACCAAAACAGCTGTTAATAATTTTTTTGTTAAGCTGACAGATCTCAGAGTAAAAAGAGAATTACAGGAAGAGTACTAATAATTAAAATATTAGAAATAAATTTAAAAAGGAGTTTAAATGTTTAAGAAGTAAAAAATAAAAAATGATACAGTGAGAAACAGATACCTGATAGAGGTCAGAGCAATGTTCAGTAAGTGTTAATGAAGACTAGTCACGGAATGAAGGGGTCATAATACCACGAAGAGTTAAAAGTATTTGGGGCTAGAGTCAATTTTGGTGCCAGGTGGCGTTGGCAGTGCGACCAGCAGAAACAGTATCTTGGAAGCCTAAAGATTTCACTCTCTAAATCTTCTCAAATCTATAAGTGGCCATGATTGTGAAGCTATGGAAGGATGGACGGTCAGACAGTATGTCTATGTGGGGAGTACCAGAGCTAATATTGCATAATGCGTGTTTTGTCTAGGCTGTAAAAATCCCATATGATAATGTCTGCTTAAATGAGTATGGTTGCTCTTCAGCTGTCACTGTTTCCTTGTGTGACCTTTGAACCTTTCAAGTGCTCTGAGGGTTAAAGTTGCAAATGGCTCAGGTGGTTTTTGTATCTCTTTTTCCTCTCTCTTTGTGCATTGAGTAGCATTCCACCCTCCTCCCAGTCTCCTCCCAGTCTCCTCCCAGTCTCCTCCCACCCTCCTCCCAGTCTCCTCCCCAGACACCGCCTACTGCTCAGACATTCAGTCATTCACACACATTCCCACGCTGATGGTGGCAGCTACCACATTGTAGCCACAGCTGCCCTGGGGCACACAGACAGAGGCGAGGCCCTCTGACCACCAGGAGAAGTCAGACAGACAGCAGGGATTTGAACCGGCAACCCACCAATTACGGGACGTATTCCTACCACCTGAGCCACAGTCTCCCCACAGTAACCCTTTAAAGGCTGGTTTGAGAATTTAAGTACCAATAAAACAGGCTTGTTTTGATCACTTTTGATTAATTCTGAGACTGTAACATAATTAGAACTGATTCTAAAAATGTCTGCTACACCAGTTGCAATTTAAAGCGTTAGAAACCCAGAATTCACAAAAGACATTGAGAAACTTTCCCAGGAATGGTTCAAAACGAATAAAAAACCTCACACAGCTTTGGCCTGGAGAAAGTGTTTTTGATTTATTTTTAACTGATTTGATGGGAAACTGAATTCTTGATTATAAGACAAAACAAAGTAATAAGCAGACTGCAAAGCAGGAAAAAGAACAAAAGAATCTAAAACTATTTGAAGAGGAAGGGAAAAAATTTGGGCAGAACTTGAAAGCAATGATTTCAAGCATGGCAGGAAAACAGGACGAGATGAACTACCCAAAGAAGCAAATCAAAACACAACAGTCTTTAAAAGCAGAGCCATTTATCCAGTCTTGGAAGGAAAACTTCATATCGATGCTGACTTTGAGATGGAAAAGGACGAAGCTTGGATGAATATGTACCACTTTGGAGATTAAGTAGAAGTAATTATTCAGAAGAGTCAATTCAATTCAATTCAGTTTATTTGTATAGCGCCAATTCACAACAGATGTCATCTCAAGGCTCTTAACAAGAAGTCATTTCAATACATTTATACAAACATTCCAATCAGTTAAAAAGTTTCCTATTTAAGGAATCCCAGCAGATTGCGTCAGTCATTGGCGTGAGGTTGGGCCCCGTTGATGCAGACTTTCCAACCACAGCAATCCTTCAGCAATCCCTCATACTGAGCAAGCATGTAGCGACGGTGGAGAGGAAAAACTCCCCTTTAACAGGAAGAAACCTCCAACAGAACCAGGCTCAGTAGGAGCGGCCATCTGCCACGACCGTCTGGGGGTTTGAGAAGACAGAGCAGAACACAGAAGGAACAGAAGATCTGATATAAGAGTCAAAGCACAGGATGTGAAATTGGAAAGAAAAAAGCTTAAGTTAAGTTCTGCTGAAGCATTTTGATTCATCTGATTTCTTTTTAGTACTTTTTGGTTCCTTCTTTGGAAATAATGACACAAAGAAATCAGCAGTTTTCATCCACTGGCTTCATTTATTTTTAGTGTTTTATCCCTTTTTTTCATCCTAACTTTAGAGAAAATGTTTGGTAGATAAAGCAGGACCGTCTGAGGCTGATGAATACTTTATTATGTGCCTGCTGTAAACAACATTCATCCATCTATATTTCCTTTGTTTATTCAAACAAACATTTTAATAATTCACGCTGAATGTTTGTTTTTCTCTCAGCTTTCTGATCCTCATGTTTTTAACCCACATCTGTCTGAAATGTTTAGATCCTTTTCAGGTGTTTTAATCATGAAGGTGATCAGATCCTCCTTTTACCCAGCTGGAGGGCTTTATAAAAAAACAACAACACACACATCGGTCTTTATTTGCTCTAGCTTTGCATTGCCAAACAAACGGACTGATGGTTCTGTGTGGAGAGTCAGAATTATTAGTGCCTGAAAGATTTTTAATACGGGTTGTAATTATTAAGCGAATAAATGTGGGGAAAACCTGTTTATATCAAAATGAATTCCAGTTGAGTATTTTATGACACAATGCTTCCATCTCCTGGAGAGAACAGATAAAACAGTGTTCAGCTGTGTTAGCAGAGACAAATATATATATATATATATATATATATATATATATATATATATATATATATATATATATATATATATATATATATATATATATATATGTCTGTGTTGTTCTGCCCCAGTGAACATCCTCCTCTTATTAATGCAATGTCTCTGGGATCAGTTGAATTCATGGGGAAATTGAAGAGCCTGAGGTTAAAAAAATGATGTGAGAATCTTCCAAACCTTCAACCTGGATGGATGTGTGAATAACGGAGAGTCTGATATCAATATTTTATGATCTGACTTTAAAATGACAGACATGGGACTCAGATACTGTCAGTTGTTCCATCCAAACGAACGTATATTAAGCTTGGGTTGTTTTGGTTTTTTGTCTGTTTTTTGGGGGGGTATTTTGCACAATTTTTGCAATTAAAAAGGCCCATTGGTATTTTTGTTCTGTTATATAAAGTATTGCTTTATTTTTATGCACAAGTCTCTTCATTCTTCTTCACTCTTATCTCAGTCCATTGAGACCAAATAATAACTTTCTGCCAGATAAGTGATGTTGAGCTGAGGACTAAAAGTGTCGCCAACCTGAAGGATTCCTGTTTGAAACATGAATAGTCGTCTAATAAAGCGTCTCTGCTCTGCTGAGGTCTGACTGCAGCTTCATTATTGAGGTCAAGACTGAAGATGGCTTTTATGACGTCACCGTTCGCCAATAAACAAGATTAAAGCTTTTTTATTTCAATATAAAAAATAATAACGGAAAGAAAAAGTTAAAAGCTAAGACAGCATGATTGGTATTATTTCTCACATATGATCAAACAACAGAGGGACAAAATTGACGAAAAAAAACGCGTTGTGTAAATGTGTTTTGTAAGATATACGTAAAGTTAAAGCAGACAACGTGATGTGCAGCACTTCCGCTTTTGGTGATCTTCAATAATAAAAGTCCGTCCGATGAACAAGTTTGTTCCGCTTAATAGTCAATGAATGATGGGGGAATGTGTTGGATCTATCACATTATAGAGTTGATAAATATCCAATATACATTTATCTGCAAGTAAATTAAGACTACATTAGATAAATGTTGTTAATTTGGGAAGAAATGATATCCATGAAATAAATATCCTTCTTTGGGTTTTGTTTCTTCTTCAAATAATCCCTATAATAGCTAATAGCTCTGAAATGATTTAATGAGTTCAAAAGACACGGTATCATGGGAAGGCCTTTCTTTCCAATCAATTATTGAGCCTTTCATATCTATTTCCATCACTTTAGAGCCAAACTAAAAATGTCTAATGTCAGTTTGGAAGGACTTGGTCATTAACCCAGCAGTAGATTAAAAATATTTAGATTAAAAACAATGAAATGATAAATATAAATTGTTCTGTGACAGTCTGCTACTTTAGTTATTACCTAATTTGAGTATTCAGAGTTCCAGGCAACGAGAAACGATGAAAGATCTCCATGGGGCCCACAGCAGGGTGAGCAACATTAATTATTCCTAAGAAATAAACGTTATCTAGAGATGTAAAACCTATACAACAAGCTTATTTAGTTTGAGGAACACCTACTGTGAAAACATTCGTCTTATAGTTAAATTTAAAAACTAAACTTTTGATTCAAAGTTTTAAAACAAAGGAAAATATCTTTTCTTTTACAAGACAAGAATAAAACCTGTTTTTTCAAATTTAGTGAAAATAAAGAATAAACACATAGTTTCTTGTCTAATGACAAAAAAATGAAATAAACAAAAATTATTCCTTCTACAGTTAGTGTCATTCTCTTGTGAAAAATATGAGCAAATATTAAATTCAATTCAAAAATACTTTATTAAGGGAACTTAAATGTTGCGACTCATTTCATACTATTTTCCTCAAAGGGTTGTAAACTCTGATGGCTGTGGGCAGAGAGGATCTCCTGTAGCAGTCTGTGTTACAGCGAAACACAGACTGAAATAAAGAGGAACTATAGCTTGAAAGACCGAAGACATTATCTCGCTAGCCTTTCTGACTTTTATATTTACGTTCTAACTTGTTATAACATGTTTTAGGTGTAAGTTATGAGGAGCCCCAGTGGAGGGCCTAACAGATACATGTGGCTCCAACGACCCCCTGCCTTCAGTCAGTATCACCTCCACTGACTTTAACTGCTTTTATTGTGACAAAAGTCAAACGCTCTTTTCGTGACGTCATCCAAAGTACGTCAAGCTGAGGTCTTTTATTTTGAAGGAGTCGCCCGGAAACGCTACGCTTGCTTCCCGTCTGAAGCTTGCTGCTTCCTCCAGAGAGAAGTGTGAAGATGGCGGCGCTCCGGGTCGTGTTGCTCTCTGGGAGCGGGAGAACTCTCCTCTGTACGGGGAAAAGCCTCAAGACTCCCAAGGTAGACCGGTAGATGAGTCTCATATGAGCCCTTCGGAAGGTTTAATGGTTTATACACTTTTATGGTTATAAAGTTATGCTTCTCTGACGTCCTCCCAGCGAGCCCAGGTTAGCTCACCGGCTAACGGCGGACCGGGACACAAGGTCACTGGTCCTCCCCTGGTTCCAGCTTGTCTAACGGGGCGGAACCTTTCTATCTCTGCTCTTTGGTCAGTCGGAGGCCAAAAACGTCGGAGCTGGGTTTGTAGTTTGTTGCCTAAATGCCGCAGATCAGCTGTATTCACCGTTAGGACAGACAGACTGGTGTCATGTGGGACACATTCTGGGCTGGAACAGATTCCTCCTCAGACTGGGTGGAGGGTCCTGGTCCTGGTCCTGGTCCTGGTCCTGGTCCTGGTCCAGGTTCTGGTCATGGTCGTGGTCCTGGTCCTGGTCGGTCCTGGTCCAGGTCAGGGCCGGTTCTGGCTCAGAAACAGCGGCCTGAACATGTTGGAGCTAACGTGTTAGCATCAGAGACTGATGGGAGCTTCAGGTGGAGGAATAACTGTTTCCTGTTACATTATTATTGTTTAGATGTGAATATTAGTAAAGTTTGTGTCTCTATGGAGTTCTGGTTGTTTATCAGTCTGAGACAGATCCAGTTATCAGTTATTAATCTCCATTAAACCTTTAAATCAGCTCAATAACTGCTTGAAACAGTTGATTGAATAGTGATAATGCTGCAGGTTGGAGGAGGATCATGTTTGTGCTTCTGTCTGGTTATAGAAGCGACACTGAAGGACACTTTCATAAGCAGCATTCATGGAGGACGGATCATATTAAGCTTTGATTCCTCCCAGCTCAGATCTTAGCAACATTATTATAAAGCCAGCTACATAAAACTGGTTTAAATGTTACCAGACCTTCAGGAATAAAACACACACCATCTAGATTTATGGGTGAATAAAGGAAATATTCCACTTTAGAGAAAAACAAAGTCTGCTGGAGGTATTAGGAGATTATGGGATGTTAGTTTCCAACCTGCTGACAAGAAAATAGATGTAAACAAATGTTGTTTTTAGTGTCGTTTTATTTTCATCACAGGAAAACTAAACGACTGCAGATATAATGAAGTGTCTCACAAACATAGATATAGATAGATATAGATATAAGACGTATAGAATGGATGATCGTCTCCACAGTTTGTTAAAGTGAGATGATTCTCAGTTATCATTTTTAGTTATTGTAAAGTAGACGGTCACATTATTCCATATCCATGTTTGTCTGCTTTTAGGGTTGATGTGACACATTTATTCTGGGTTCTGCTAACATGTCTATATTTTTAGTACAGTTCAGTAGATATTTAGATTGTTTTATTTATGGAAACTCACGGAGCAGAGGAACATTTTCATCCCTGTGGATTATCAATAACTCAATCTATTGAGAGGGAGGAGTCACGTGCCGATTTGGGCGGGGTCTGCGGCGGTCGGCCATGACGGTAGGAGACGCCATTGGTTGCCAGGGGAAACGCCTTCAGAACTTCACAAAGGCGTGAATAAAACGTTCCAGAGCTCTTTTATTTTGGCGGGACAAACATTCACTTTGGCGGGTGCTAAAAGAAGTTTAACGCAGGAACATTCAGGTGTGAATTTAATTTAGTACATGAGCATGGAGTCACAAATACGACCACATCACATTTTAACTCTCGCTTTCTCTAAACATGGTGGCAGTCTGGAACCGTCAGCAACATTTTAGTGAACATGAATGGTTGGTCATGGAGCGTTTTCAAAGAGGCAACAGTTTGTTACATAGATAGTTAGTTAGGCAGCAGGTAACCAACACTTCAACACTTTAAGAGAAAAACAACATAAAGACATTTTTAGAGAACGTACCTGAGTGAACATGTAGAGAACTTTAACCAGCCGTGACTTCCAGCCATAGTGAAACGGTGCAGAGTTGTGAGAATCTCGTCTACTACAGAGTTACAACAACGTAAATCAGGAAGAATCAGAAAGGGTGTTATTGCCAAATGTTGGGTAGGTTTACAACATTAGGAAATCGCTGCGGTACTTTGTGCAAACATACAAGAACAAACAAACACTTAAATAAAAATATAATATGCTAAACAGATTAATATATACATGAGTGCAGGTAACGATCGGTGCAAATCAGACAGGTGCAAAAAACCACTATATGGGTCATGTGACTGAGCGGGTGGTGGGAACAGTCAGGGTTATTGTTCATGAGTCCAACAGCAGAGGGGAAGCAACTGTTCTTATGGCGAGAGGTTCTGGTCCGAATGGACCGGAACCTCCTGCCTGAGGGGAGCAGGTCAAAGGTGAGAAGGGTCGGTTGTGATCCAACCTGCACGCCCAAGTGTCCTGGAGGTGTACAGGTCCTGCAGAGATGGGAGTCTGCAGCCAATCACCTTCTCAGCAGAGGCACCACACGCTGCAGTCTCTGTTTGTCCCTGATGGTGGCGCCAGCATACCACACGGTGATGGACGAGGTGAGGACGGACTCCATGATTGCAGTGTAGAACTGCATCATCATCCATGTTGGCAGGTTGAATTTCTTCAGCTGCCCCAGGAAGTACATCCTGTGCTGGGCCCTCTTTATGACCGAGGTGATGATGGGCTCCCAGTGGAGGTCCTGGGTGATGGTGGTACCCAGGAAGCAGAATGAGTCCACAGTGGTGATGGGGGTGTCAGTCAGGACGATGGGGGGGAGTGGGGCTGTGTGCTTCCTAAAGTCCACAATAATCTCCACGGTCTTCTGAGCGTTCAGCACCAGGTTGTTGCGGCTGCACCAGGACACCAGACGTTCAGCCTCCATCCTGTAGGCGGACTCATCCCCGTCCGAGATGAGTCCAATAACGGTGATGTCATCTGCAAACTTCATTAGTTTGACAGAACGGTGGTTGGAGGTGCAGCAGTTGGTGTACAGGGAGAAGAGCAGAGGAGAAAGAACACAGCCCTGAGGGACGCCGGTTCTGATGGTCAGAGAGTCCGAGACTTTCTTCCTCAGCCTCACATGCTGCTTCACAAACATTAACAATCATGTTTTACTTCCAGAATCCGACCAACATGGCGGAGAGCGTCAGGATCATACCAGATCTAGTGATATGGAGAGGAGGGGCTCTAAACCATGACCACAACTCCTCACTCTCAATACAAGCTTTTATTTACGTCATTTAGACGTCGGTGAAAGTGCGCCCCCTGGTGTTTGTGAGGTTAAGGACCAGAACCGGCAGAGAATATTTGAAATATTTTCTAAAAACGCTTCTAACTAGTGCTGGGCGATATAAAAAGTAGAAATGATATAAATTTAACCAAAGGTAGAGATGAGGATTATACCGGCCTACCGTGATCGCGCATTCTGATGATGTCATCAAGGAGGATAAATACTGCGTTCGTCTTTACATGTTGCAAGTTTAAAATTTGTTGTTCTCCATTTAACAAAAAAAAAAACTGTTGAAAAAAAAACTTGAAGCATTTTTAATTCTAATATTTGCAGCTTTATTTTTGTGCGATATTAAATTTATAAATAAGTAACCAGGAAAGCGAACAATTTAGAACTTTGTTTCTTTTAATAACATTTAGCTTTTAATTTATTTAAAATATCTTCATCTTTATGGTTTGATTATTTTTGTGTCGGATGTTTTGGAAAGAAGATTTCAATATTTTTTTATGCATTTTGAACAATAAATGTTCTTTAAATGGCATTCTAAACTTTTTAAAAGTTGTTCTGCTTCAATGTATCTGGAAAGTGAGAATGTTCATAAAATGTCATTTTGACATGAAAAAAGAAAAGATCGCAGTAGATATTGTTACCGTACAATCATATCGCCCAGCCCTACTTCTAAATCCATGTTTTACCAGCTGAAATGCCAAATATACATTAATAAACACAAATACATTAAAACACAGAGATACATTAATATACATGGTTACACACAGTGGAAAGCATGTTAGCTCTGCAGCAGAAGCTAACATCTACAGTCTTGGTTAGCTTCCCTGTTGGGGGTTCAGCCAATCAGCACCAAGGAAATAAATGGTGCTCCTGGATTGGCTGATTTGGTCCGAATCATTTCTAGTGACTGAGGCTAAATTAGAGGCACTAGTTGAACCGACTCTTTCATCCTCTCCTGTTATTTTTAGGCCAACATGTCGTTCGCCAGTCTGACGGGCAAGAAGAAGGTCGCCTTGACAACGCTGGGCGTGGTCACAGCCGGTGGCGCCGGGCTCGCTCTGATGCTCCACCAATCGGTGAAAGCCTCCGACCTGGAGCTCCACCCCCCCAACTACCCCTGGAGCCACTCCGGACCGCTGTCCTCTCTGGACCACGCCAGGTGGGGACTCGTCTCTTCTTCTTCTGGGTTCACTTCATAGAAACAGGTGGAAAATATATTTTAGCTTCCTAGAGGATGGATGGAGATACGGACATTAATGACATAAAGGCTCTAAGTGAGTTCATAGAGTCACTGAGGGTCACCACATAACCGTCCTGGAAAGAGACGAGTTTAAACATGTCGGTTAGTAGCTTCGTCTAAATAATCCGTACTAAACAAAATGATTCATCAAAGATCCTGGTTTGTGTCCCAGATGGATATAAAGTGATGAGCTGCTGGAAGCTCTGCTAACATCATCCAGAAATACATCTGCATGAATCCCAGAGTCTCCAGATTCATCTTCATTATGTTTGTCTATAATAAAATATCTGCAAAACTGACTCAAAGCTCCATGCTTCCATAGAGGATATTAAAATAGAAATATCATTTATGCTTCCAGTAAAACAGATGAAGAGGCGGTAAAGTAAGGAGCAAAATGACAACGAAACAGGGAAAACCTGGAAAAGTCATGGACATTTACAGGCCCTGGAAAGGTTTTAAAATGTTACCAAATCTATGTTCAAACTTTTAAAAGTAATGCAACATAAATAAGAAACGGATGAATAAATAGAAGTCTGGGACTCGTACATTTTTAGTCAGGCAGGCGACAGGCCTCCCTCTGAGGTCCTTAAAATGTTAGAGAAATGTAATTTCAACAAGGCGAGGATTTTTTTTATGGACAAATATGGAAGCTGGGTGTAAAAAGAGACATTAAGTGTAACTATGCAGTAAAACTTTTAACGTTTCAGATGTGGGTGAGAAGAAGTCTGTTCTGAAACACAGGCTGGTCACAGCGCCCTCTGCTGGCAAAGGTGGAAATGATTTAAGTAAAAACAAAAACTTCAAGCGTTTAGTCACTCAGTGAGGCGGCGGTTAACACGTTGATAGGTGAACTTTAAGTCAAATAGTATTTACCAGGATGTTTTTCACCATAGAACAACATATTCTTTAAAGCTCCAATGGGTTTTACATGATATGTCTCCTTTAATAAAATTATTGTTTGTTAGAACTGCAAAATACAGAAACGTATTGCATTTACTTGGTAAAGAATGACGCTCTTTTTCTGAATAAACCAGATAAACTACAAGGAGCAGAAATGGGGCAGTACAGCTGAACGAGAGCAAATTCCTCAAGTTTCTGTGCAAAGCTCCACTTCAGCCCAAGGGTGGAAATCCGGGATCATTTCTCTGATTGAATGGATCAGAATTAGGAAGGACTCTGAATCCAGCTTCATATCACTTGAGCAGCAGAAAAAGCTGGTTGGTTCTGGGCTCTTTGAAACCGTCTTTAACCCGCCGCACCGTAAACAGTTCCTGGTCTGAGATGATGCTCTGATGGTTTCATGGGAATCTTTTTATTATTAATTTATTGATTCAGTTATTTGTGCTCAGCGCTTTAACTCTAAGCTAAAAATGTCCGAGCGTCTGCACCAAACAGTCAGGGCTGTGAATTATAATCTGTCAAAATGATAATTGGCCTGCAGATTTTCCGTCACCGTTCTAATAAACCCGACGAATATGGAGAATATTGTGTAAACGCGACCCCTGTGTGCAGAGTCTGCAATGGATCGCATACAAGCGGGGTATCAGGATGGTAACGTTTACAACTTTTATCAAACCGATGATTCTATCCAGTTGGTCCATTTTCTAGATCGTTTTTCTTTTTAATAATAGACTAAATGAAACAGGACTAACGAGGCTATTTGTAAAAAGTAAAAAGTAAGCTAATAGATAATTACTCCAGTGAAGTATAAATACTCAACATTTCTCCTTTAGTAAGGTAACAAAGTATTTGTACTTTAATTGACACCATTAGTTGCTACTCGCCTCTATTATTATTTAACATCAACACTTATTAGAATAATCACATTGTCTGTTTTGCCAAACAAGAAAGTGACATTTCTAAATTAAACATTTTTATAAATAAGGCCTGAATTGTTTCCTACTGATTGGTTTTGTCCAACTTTTGTTTTTTCTTGACCAGAAGAAACTGTGTCCTTAGAAAATGTTGCCACGTTATTGAAAATATTATTGAGTATTTGTCTTATTTTTTCTTTTCTGACTGGTTTATCTGTTTGACCCCTATAACCCCCCCCTCATGTCGCCGCCACGGTTTGACTCCAGCTTCAAGGTTTGCTTTTTTTACCACAAAACGGATATAAATAAACAGAAACAGACAAAGACTTATCATCAGAGAGCCAAACACACAATGGAGCTCTGGGCTCCTCTGGACTACATAAAACTCTGTTTATGTTTGTGTACATTTGGTTTAATGTTACTTAAAATGATCCAGTAAAGTAAAAATGAAGCCTTTTAAAGACAAAGACGCCACAGAAAATGAATTTCTCAGCTAAACACCTGCAAAGCGCTCATCCCATGTTGCATAGCAACCATAAAATTACAACCTGGGTTGCTAGGAGACGGCTGCTCAGTCAGCTCCTCCTCCTCATATATCCAGACATCTCCTTAAACATCCTCTTCATCACGCCTCTTTGCCCTCTCGCTCTGCCCCCTGGTGGTGACCTTAGGTTGAGTTTCACTCTCAAGTATTTGTTCATTTCTTTTTCAAAACTGTTTAGTTGTTGGCAATTGTATTCTTTGGTCTAAAGATAAAGTCAACAAATACAAAATCTAATCCTAAATACAGTCTTAACAGTTTAAGACCACTTGGAAAATATAAGGTAAGGTTGGTTCTTAACAATGTTCCAAACAGAGCTTCAACATAAAGAAATGGGATAGTAGTTTAGTAACATGAAGTTTATTGAAAACAACACTTAAACTGAAACAGGCTGTTTTACAGCTCATCTAAAAGGCCAAATCTGCAGAAATGTGGATGAATTCTCATTTTCTGTCTTTCTGATGACAAAGGCAAAAACATTTTTTCCCTTTTTGATCGTGGTCGGGTTGTCGACCTGCATGAGTCTCAACATCACTGCTGAGGAGGGACGCATTAAGAAAGACATTTGGAAGACCCAAAAAATGTCTCCATCACCGAGCCGGAGGATCCGACTGGTTGTCCGTGGAGACGACCCTCGACTAAATTAAGCTCCATGAAGGGAACCAAGAAACGTGTCCTTGAACGCCACAGAACCGACCGTTTGGGCTTTACCAGAGAGCACCAACCATGTGGCATTGAAAGGTGGAAGAACGTTTTATTTTCTGCTGAGTAAGAATGTAACCCTGATGGTTTCCAAGGTTACTGGCGTGACGAGCAGGTTTTCTACGCGCCGTGATGGTCCGGGGCGGAACAACGGCGCTTCAAACGGCCGCCGGCGGTGTCCACATGTTGCAGAGACCGTCCCTCATGACCGAGGACACTCGTCTCCATGGTAACCACTGGGCTGCTCACAGGACAAGGGAGAAAATCCTTACATTTTTGGACCATCCTGCGTGTTCCTCTGATCTAAATCCTTTGGGGATGGATGAGAAGTTTACAGAAATGGACAACGCTTCGTTCATCCGTCTTCCTCATGGAAACATCAAACATGCTGCAATGAATGTATGAAGAGATGAACGATAACGGTGGAGCTGCTCATTACTGAGTTCATGTTTGGAGGTTTCAGTTCTGTGTTTTTGGGGGTTTTCTGGGTTTATTTGGAGGTTTGGACCTAAACTATTGATCAGCTGTTAAACAGACGGTTTCACTTTTAAGATGGATTTTCAATAAATTGCTCAAAAGAACATTTTGTCTTGCTTCCATTTCTTGTTGCATGTTGAAGTTTTACTTGGAACCTTTTTAAAATCCAACCATGATTTGTTTTTTTTAACTGGTCTAAAACTTTTACTTGGGACTGTTTCTAAATGCATATTTTATTTTAATCATCCTAGCAGTTCAGCCATGTTAGATTATTAAGGCGTGTCCCTTCCTGACCTGAGGCTTGATGTTGCATTGCAGTATTCGCCGTGGTTACCAGGTGTATAAGCAGGTGTGCTCGGCCTGCCACAGTATGGAGTACCTGGCCTTCAGGAACCTGGTGGGCGTGTCGCACACAGAGGACGAGGTTAAGGCCATCGCTGAGGAGGTGAGGCTGCAGGTTTGATGTCACGTTCTGCCACTAGATGGCGCCACCTGACTGTTTAGCAGCGTGTTTTAATTCTCTTCATCCTCTTGTTGTGTTTAGGTGGAGGTGGTGGATGGTCCTGATGAGAACGGAGAGATGTTCACCAGACCAGGAAAGCTTTCAGACTACTTCCCCAAGCCCTACCCCAACCCTGAAGCGGCCCGCGCTGCCAACAACGGCGCTCTCCCTCCTGACCTCAGCTACATCGTTAACGCCAGGTAACACAGGAAACACACCTGGGGACGTCTAGATGCTGAAGATGCTCACGGTTTGTCCACCTCTGCTCACTGCAGACATGGAGGCGAGGACTACGTCTTCAGCCTGTTGACGGGTTACTGTGAGCCCCCTGCAGGAGTCACGGTGAGAGAAGGACTTTACTACAACCCCTACTTCCCTGGTCAGGCTATCGGCATGGCTCCACCCATTTACAACGAGATCCTGGAGTATGAAGACGGTAAGTGAAGCAAGCGTGTGATTGGCTGACGCCCTGCAGGACAGGAGCTGATGGTTTGTGTGGTTCCAGGAACCCCGGCCACCATGAGTCAGGTTGCTAAAGACGTTTGTACCTTCCTGAGGTGGGCCGCCGAGCCGGAGCACGACCAGCGTAAATGCATGGGACTGAAGGTACAGACTCCGCCTCCTCCTCCTCGTGACACACCCATCATTACAGTTAAAACGTCCAGAGCTGATCTGAGCGTGGACAGACACAGGCGGGAACTATCGACCTAATCCTTGTTGTTTGTGTCCCACCAGCTGCTGATGGGCACCGCCATCCTCGTCCCTCTGCTCTACTACATGAAGCGACACCGATGGTCGGTGCTGAAGAGCCGGAAGATCGCCTACAGGCCCCCCAAGTAGAGGAGAACTCCCTGGGCCTAAACAAGGGAGGGGAACGTTCAGCAGCACCACAATGATCGGCCAGGAACATCGTACCTGATAAACACTCGGCATGTCTGGAGAGGTGGACAACAACGCCTATATATAATATAATATTATATATATATATATAAACCTGATTCTGGTTAAAAATGCCTGTTTTGTTAATAAAAACATATCCTGGTGAAAGTTAGAGATTTGTGGCGTTGTTGAACGCACCCTGCTCAGATGTTATTTAATCGATCTGGAGGATATCACATCTTTGCTTCTTGGTTTTTCTTTGTCACAATTTGACCGATAAGTTCAGTGATTGGCGATCTTTGCAAGATCCTCAAACTTCAGAACAATTCTGCCTCTATGTAAATTCATCTGTTGCTGTCCTCTTCAGAAAGTCTGACCTAAACATGTTTTACTGTACAAAATAAAATGTTCTAAAGGATCCGTGTGGTTCAGTGTTTTTGTTCTTCTCCTAGGACATGATGGGACGTTTAGATCCTCCCTGTAACACTTCACAGGACTTCTAATGTCACCACTTATCCCTGAGGGGCCCTTTCCACCAAAGCGCCCGGGCCCAGAGGCGTCGAAACGTTCTGATCGCCATGTTTCAAACTCAGAACTTTTCGTTTCCACCAGTCAAATAGAACGCTACATGTGTTCGTATGTTTCAGTGCAGCTCTGTCGCTTTGGTACCCAACGAATCCAGCTGATTTCTACCTGAACACATTCAGAATGTTTGGGTGAGGAACTCGGAGCGCAGAGCAACGTTCCACAGGGAAACTTTAAAAAGTGACACCAGAACAGAAGGACTCTTATATGGGAACCTTAATGGTTCCTCATGCAGCTACAGTAGAAACAGAAAGATGGGCTGAAACAGCTTTGTCAGTGAACGCATCTTTCAGCACCAATAAGGTCCATAACACGCTCTGCTCTGCTCTGAAACAATGTGAAGCTGAATGGAAACATCAGTGATACTAGAGAAAAACCAACATGGCTACCAGCAACATCCAATCAGACCAAACTCCTGATTCTGGAGAAAACCAGGAATCCCTGTTGATGAGATGGGATTTCCCAACAGCTGCCCATGCTGCATTCAAGTACAGCTGGGACATATCCAAACTGAATCTATAATCGGTGATAAAGATCCGGCCCAGTTCTACAGCGTTTAACTCCTCCTGGCCTCGTTGGTCGTCACTGCAGGAGGAGAAATATACTCCAATTACCTGCATGTCTGATGACATAAACGTCAGATTATTTCTGAACCAGTTATTGTTCTTTAATAACTGTTACTTAATCAGTCACATTCTCTTTGTGCTCTACTTATTTACCCAGCCATAAAACAGCTGAAACCTGTTATGTTAGTCGTTCCCAGAAACTCTGATGTCACAGGAAATACCAGCAGCCTTTAGTACGTCCCCAGGAGCAGAGCCACTGGTTCTCTACCTTCAGCGGCCAAATGAACACATTTCCTGGTATTTATTTTTATTTATAAGTTATAAGGATCCTGAGTCTGTTCCACCCTGAACGATCTGCTCAGTTTGGATCTTTTAAAACAGCTGTTGCCGCTTTAAATCAGAAAGAAAGTACACCCCGTCATTCAGGTCTGGGAAAAATGAAGATAATATGTTCATAAACTGATAGAAACGTGTAACTCTACACATTTACATGGAGAAGCAGCTTTCAGTTTCTATGCTCCTCTAATCTGGAACAAACTTCCAGAAAACTGCAAAGCTGCTGAAACACTGAGTTACTTTAAATCACAGATAGAAACGTATCTGGTTAGAGCTGCCTCTGAGGAAGTTATTAATAATAGCTGGAATATCATATGTTTTAATGTGTCTCTAATGTTTAATGTTGTTTTATTTCTGCTTTTATTTAATCTAATGATGTAAAGCAACTTGAATTGCCTTGTTGTTGAAAGTTCCTACACAAATAAAGTGGCCTTGCCTCAACAACCTTCTTCCTGTAGGGCAACAACTCTGCTGCCATGCAGCCTAAAGTTTTCAAGTGTACCGAGAATTTAATTTTTGAATTTTACATTTCTGGAAGCAAAGTAATTATTCCTGCATACGTTACGTCTTTACTGTTACTGCTACGCCTCTCACAAAAGCTCCGATTTCTACGACCGCTTAGATTCCTCTGCTTTTTACCGTGCGTCATCGCCTCAGTTATGGACTAAAATAGAATATGCCCTAAGGTGTGTTTTTAAATCATACTGACAGAATTAGGCCTCATACCGGAGGCTATGACATAAAACAGGAGTTTACCTTCATTGGTTCTCTTATCAGATTTGATAGTTTGCATGTGGCGATGGTGGAAAGGAAAAGTCCCCTTTAACAAGAAGAACCTGGCTCAGCGTGCAGCTGTCTACCACCCACAGATACGGTGCCTGGAGAAAGTATTCGGCCCTCTTGAACTTTCTGACCTTTTGCCACATTTCAGGCTTCAAACATAAAGATATAAAACTGTCATTTTTTGTGAAGAATCAACAACAAGTGGGACACAATCATGAAGTGGAACGAAATCGATTGGATATTTCAAACTTTTTTAACAAATAACAAACTGAAAAATTGGGTGTGCAAAATCATTCAGCCCCTTTACTTTCAGTGCAGCAAACTCTCTCCAGAAGTTCAGTGAGGATCTCTGAATGATCCGATGTCGACCTAAATGACTAATGATGGTAAATAGAATCAGCCTGTGTGTAATCAAGTCTCCGTATAAATGCACCTGCACTGTGATAGTCTCAGAGGTCCGTTTAAAGCGCAGAGAGCATCATGAAGAACAAGGAACACACCAGGCAGGTCCGCGATACTGTTGTGGAGAAGTTTAAAGCCGGATTTGGATACAAAAAGATTTCCCAAGCTTTAAACATCCCAAGGAGCGCTGTGCAAGCAATAATATGGAAATGGAAGGAGTATGGCACAACTGTAAACCTACCAAGACAAGGCCGTCCACCTAAACTCACAGGCCGAACAAGGAGAGCGCTGATCAGAAATGCAGCCAAGAGGCCCATGGTGACTCTGGACGAGCTGCAGAGATCTACAGCTCAGGTGGGGGAATCTGTCCATAGGACAACTATTAGTGGTGCACTGCACAAAGTTGGCCTTTATGGAAGAGTGGCAAGAAGAAAGCCATTGTTAAAAGAAAACCATAAGAAGTCCTGTTTGCAGTTTGCCACAAGCCATGTGGGGGACACAGCAAACATGTGGAAGAAGGTGCTCTGGTCAGATGAGACCAAAATGCAAAACTAACACTGCACATCACTCTGAACACACCATCCCCACTGTCAGATATGGTGGTGGCAGCATCATGCTCTGGGGGTGCTTCTCTTCAGCAGGGACAGTGAAGCTGGTCAGAGTTGATGGGAAGATGGATGGAGCCAAATACAGGGCAATGTTGGAAGAAAACCTCTTGGAGTCTGCAAAAGACTTGAGACTGGGGCGGAGGTTCACCTTCCAGCAGGACAACGACCCTAAACATAAAGCCAGGGCAACAATGGAACGGTTTAAAACAAAACATATCCATGTGTTAGAATGGCCCAGTCAAAGTCCAGATCTAAATCCAATCCAGAATCTGTGGCAAGATCTGAAAGCTGCTGTTCAGAAACGCTGTCCATCTAATCTGACTGAGCTGGAGCTGTTTTGCAAAGAAGAATGGGCAAGAATTTCAGTCTGTAGATGTGCAAAGCTGGTAGAGACAAACCCTAAAAGACTGGCAGCTGGAAGTGCAGCAAAAGGTGGTTCTGCAAAGTATTGACTCAGGGGGCTGAATAATTACACACACCCCACTTTTCACTTATTTATTAGTAAAAATGTTTGAAATATCCAATCGATTTCGTTCCACTTCATGATTGTGTCCCACTTGTTGTTGATTCTTCACAAAAAATGACAGTTTTATATCTTTATGTTTGAAGCCTGAAATGTGGCAAAAGGTCAGAAAGTTCAAGAGGGCCGAATACTTTCTCCAGGCACCGTAGCATCCTTTAGCATGTTTCTCTCTACAGGGTTTTAAACCATCTAATAATAAAAATGTTGGGAAAGCCCAGAATGACTCATCTTTTCATTTCCATTTAAGTGCATTATAAAAAACATTCTATTATCCATCCAGTAAGAAGGTCAGCATGTGCAAAGCAAAACCTGAAAAACTAGCCTTCCACACCTGCTGATTGGATGACAGACATATTTACATGAAAACCACCAAAAAACAAAAGAAGGTTTTAAAGGATCCCTAAAATGAAAATGTAAAAAAACATGTAACACCGTTTAATTTAGAAAGCACAGCATTCTCTGCTTTGTTACGCTTATTCTGTTTTTGAATAACCGCCTCATATATATATATATATATATATATATATATATATATATATATATATATATATATATATATATATATATATATATATATAGCAAGAAAAATAAAATAATTTTACTTACTCTATTTAATATAATACTGGCCTCATTAAATAGTGTACGTCCTCCATCATTTTTTTGTGACTCACATGTAAACTATATTTTTGTAATAAGCCTAAATATTAACATAAATAGTCTCTTTCTACCCCTTCAGATGAAAGACCTGTGTGTCTGGGGGGGGGGGGGGGGGGGGGGGGTCTCATGCACTCTGTTCAAATCTTATAGTTTCATCAATGCCTCGCTGTATATGAATAATCATTCAATATGCTGCAAACATTCTAAAACTTACCAAGAAACTTTCTGTTGCATATATTAATATCTACATCTAAAAAGCATCAAATCTGAACATGAGAGCAAAGTTCTCTTGGTTTAACTTCAAAGACGCAGGCAGAGAAGAAACAGATGAGCAGCTTGGAGTGTTTATACAGGCTGACACTAAACTTATATACCTGACTCACTTCAGGGTTTCTTTTATTCCCACTTCAACCAGGAGAAGAAGGTCAAACGCAGTTTAAGCCCTAGAACCTTTGCAGCAGTTTGATGAAGACTATGCTGCGCTTACTTCATCCATGGAGGATGATGAAGATGATGATGAAGATGATGATGAAGACTATGCTGCGCTAACTTCATCCATGGAGGATGATGAAGATGATGATGAAGATGATGATGAAGACTATGCTGCGCTAACTTCTTCCATGGAGGATGATGATGATGAAGATGATGATGAAGACTATGCTGCGCTAACTTCATCCATGGAGGATGATGAAGATGATGATGAAGATGATGATGAAGACTATGCTGCGCTAACTTCATCCATGGAGGATGATGAAGATGATGATGAAGATGATGATGAAGACTATGCTGCGCTAACTTCATCCATGGAGGATGATGAAGATGATGATGATGATGAAGACTATGCTGCGCTAACTTCATCCATGGAGGATGATGAAGATGATGATGAAGATGATGATGAAGACTATGCTGCGCTAACTTCATCCATGGAGGATGATGAAGATGATGATGAAGATGATGATGAAGACTATGCTGCGCTAACTTCATCCATGGAGGATGATGAAGATGATGATGATGATGAAGACTATGCTGCGCTAACTTCATCCATGGAGGATGATGATGATGAAGATGATGATGAAGATGATGATGAAGACTATGCTGCGCTAACTTCATCCATGGAGGATGATGAAGATGATGATGAAGATGATGATGAAGACTATGCTGCGCTAACTTCATCCATGGAGGATGATGAAGATGATGATGAAGATGATGATGAAGACTATGCTGCGCTAACTTCATCCATGGAGGATGATGAAGATGATGATGAAGATGATGATGAAGACTATGCTGCACTAACTTCATCCATGGAGGATGATGAAGATGATGATGAAGATGATGATGAAGACTATGCTGCGCTAACTTCATCCATGGAGGATGATGAAGATGATGATGAAGATGATGATGAAGACTATGCTGCGCTAACTTCTTCCATCCATGGAGGATGATGAAGATGATGATGAAGATGATGATGAAGACTATGCTGCGCTAACTTCATCCATGGAGGATGATGAAGATGATGATGAAGATGATGATGAAGACTATGCTGCGCTAACTTCATCCATGGAGGATGATGAAGATGATGATGAAGATGAATGATGAAGACTATGCTGCGCTAACTTCATCCATGGAGGATGATGAAGATGATGATGAAGATGATGATGAAGACTATGCTGCGCTAACTTCATCCATGGAGGATGATGAAGATGATGATGAAGATGATGATGAAGACTATGCTGCGCTAACTTCATCCATGGAGGATGATGAAGATGATGATGAAGATGATGATGAAGACTATGCTGCGCTAACTTCATCCATGGAGGATGATGAAGATGATGATGAAGATGATGATGAAGACTATGCTGCGCTAACTTCATCCATGGAGGATGATGAAGATGAGATGATGATGAGAGACTATGCTGCGCTAACTTCATCCATGGAGGATGATGAAGATGATGATGAAGATGATGATGAAGACTATGCTGCGCTAACTTCATCCATGGAGGATGATGAAGATGATGATGAAGATGATGATGAAGACTATGCTGCGCTAACTTCATCCATGGAGGATGATGATGATGAAGATGATGATGAAGACTATGCTGCGCTAACTTCATCCATGGAGGATGATGAAGATGATGATGAAGATGATGATGAAGACTTTGCTGCGCTAACTTCATCCATGGAGGATGATGAAGATGATGATGAAGATGATGATGAAGACTATGCTGCGCTAACTTCATCCATGGAGGATGATGATGATGAAGATGATGATGAAGATGATGATGAAGACTATGCTGCGCTAACTTCATCCATGGAGGATGATGATGATGATGAAGATGATGATGAAGACTATGCTGCGCTAACTTCATCCATGGAGGATGATGAAGATGATGATGAAGATGATGATGATGAAGACTATGCTGCGCTAACTTCATCCATGGAGGATGATGATGATGAAGATGATGATGAAGATGATGATGAAGACTATGCTGCGCTAACTTCATCCATGGAGGATGATGAAGATGATGATGAAGATGATGATGAAGACTATGCTGCGCTAACTTCATCCATGGAGGATGATGAAGATGATGATGAAGATGATGATGAAGACTATGCTGCGCTAACTTCATCCATGGAGGATGATGAAGATGATGATGAAGATGATGATGAAGACTATGCTGCGCTAACTTCATCCATGGAGGATGATGAAGATGATGATGAAGATGATGATGAAGACTATGCTGCGCTAACTTCATCCATGGAGGATGATGAAGATGATGATGAAGATGATGATGAAGACTATGCTGCGCTAACTTCATCCATGGAGGATGATGAAGATGATGATGAAGATGATGATGAAGACTATGCTGCGCTAACTTCATCCATGGAGGATGATGAAGATGATGATGAAGATGATGATGAAGACTATGCTGCGCTAACTTCATCCATGGAGGATGATGAAGATGATGATGAAGATGATGATGAAGACTATGCTGCGCTAACTTCATCCATGGAGGATGATGAAGATGATGATGAAGATGATGATGAAGACTATGCTGCGCTAACTTCATCCATGGAGGATGATGAAGATGATGATGAAGATGATGATGAAGACTATGCTGCGCTAACTTCATCCATGGAGGATGATGAAGATGATGATGAAGATGATGATGAAGACTATGCTGCGCTAACTTCATCCATGGAGGATGATGAAGATGATGATGAAGATGATGATGATGAAGACTATGCTGCGCTAACTTCATCCATGGAGGATGATGAAGATGATGATGAAGATGATGATGAAGACTATGCTGCGCTAACTTCATCCATGGAGGATGATGAAGATGATGATGAAGATGATGATGAAGACTATGCTGCGCTAACTTCATCCATGGAGGATGATGAAGATGATGATGAAGATGATGATGAAGACTATGCTGCGCTAACTTCATCCATGGAGGATGATGAAGATGATGATGAAGATGATGATGAAGACTATGCTGCGCTAACTTCATCCATGGAGGATGATGAAGATGATGATGAAGATGATGATGATGAAGACTATGCTGCGCTAACTTCATCCATGGAGGATGATGATGATGAAGATGATGATGAAGATGATGATGAAGACTATGCTGCGCTAACTTCATCCATGGAGGATGATGAAGATGATGATGAAGATGATGATGAAGACTATGCTGCGCTAACTTCATCCATGGAGGATGATGAAGAAGATGATGATGAAGATGATGATGAAGACTATGCTGCGCTAACTTCATCCATGGAGGATGATGAAGATGATGATGAAGATGATGATGAAGACTATGCTGCGCTAACTTCATCCATGGAGGATGATGAAGATGATGATGAAGATGATGATGAAGACTATGCTGCGCTAACTTCATCCATGGAGGATGATGAAGATGATGATGAAGATGATGATGAAGACTATGCTGCGCTAACTTCATCCATGGAGGATGATGAAGATGATGATGAAGATGATGATGAAGACTATGCTGCGCTAACTTCATCCATGGAGGATGATGAAGATGATGATGAAGATGATGATGAAGACTATGCTGCGCTAACTTCATCCATGGAGGATGATGAAGATGATGATGAAGATGATGATGAAGACTATGCTGCGCTAACTTCATCCATGGAGGATGATGAAGATGATGATGAAGATGATGATGAAGACTATGCTGCGCTAACTTCATCCATGGAGGATGATGAAGATGATGATGAAGATGATGATGAAGACTATGCTGCGCTAACTTCATCCATGGAGGATGATGAAGATGATGATGAAGATGATGATGAAGACTATGCTGCGCTAACTTCATCCATGGAGGATGATGAAGATGATGATGAAGATGATGATGAAGACTATGCTGCGCTAACTTCATCCATGGAGGATGAAGATGATGATGAAGATGATGATGAAGACTATGCTGCGCTAACTTCATCCATGGAGGATGATGAAGATGATGATGAAGATGATGATGAAGACTATGCTGCGCTAACTTCATCCATGGAGGATGATGAAGATGATGATGAAGATGATGATGAAGACTATGCTGCGCTAACTTCATCCATGGAGGATGATGAAGATGATGATGAAGATGATGATGAAGACTATGCTGCGCTAACTTCATCCATGGAGGATGATGAAGATGATGATGAAGATGATGATGATGAAGACTATGCTGCGCTAACTTCATCCATGGAGGATGATGATGATGAAGATGATGATGAAGACTATGCTGCGCTAACTTCATCCATGGAGGATGATGATGATGAAGATGATGATGAAGACTATGCTGCGCTAACTTCATCCATGGAGGATGATGAAGATGATGATGAAGATGATGATGAAGACTATGCTGCGCTAACTTCATCCATGGAGGATGATGAAGATGATGATGAAGATGATGATGAAGACTATGCTGCGCTAACTTCATCCATGGAGGATGATGAAGATGATGATGAAGATGATGATGAAGACTATGCTGCGCTAACTTCATCCATGGAGGATGATGAAGATGATGATGAAGATGATGATGAAGACTATGCTGCGCTAACTTCATCCATGGAGGATGATGATGATGAAGATGATGATGAAGACTATGCTGCGCTAACTTCATCCATGGAGGATGATGAAGATGAAGATGATGATGAAGACTATGCTGCGCTAACTTCATCCATGGAGGATGATGAAGATGATGATGAAGATGATGATGAAGACTATGCTGCGCTAACTTCATCCATGGAGGATGATGAAGATGATGATGAAGATGATGATGAAGACTATGCTGCGCTAACTTCATCCATGGAGGATGATGAAGATGATGATGAAGATGATGATGAAGACTATGCTGCGCTAACTTCATCCATGGAGGATGATGAAGATGATGATGAAGATGATGATGAAGACTATGCTGCGCTAACTTCATCCATGGAGGATGATGAAGATGATGATGAAGATGATGATGAAGACTATGCTGCGCTAACTTCATCCATGGAGGATGATGAAGATGATGATGAAGATGATGATGAAGACTATGCTGCGCTAACTTCATCCATGGAGGATGATGAAGATGATGATGAAGATGATGATGAAGACTATGCTGCGCTAACTTCATCCATGGAGGATGATGAAGATGATGATGAAGATGATGATGAAGACTATGCTGCGCTAACTTCATCCATGGAGGATGATGAAGATGATGATGAAGATGATGATGAAGACTATGCTGCGCTAACTTCATCCATGGAGGATGATGAAGATGATGATGAAGATGATGATGAAGACTATGCTGCGCTAACTTCATCCATGGAGGATGATGAAGATGATGATGAAGATGATGATGAAGACTATGCTGCGCTAACTTCATCCATGGAGGATGATGAAGATGATGATGAAGATGATGATGAAGACTATGCTGCGCTAACTTCATCCATGGAGGATGATGAAGATGATGATGAAGATGATGATGAAGACTATGCTGCGCTAACTTCATCCATGGAGGATGATGAAGATGATGATGAAGATGATGATGAAGACTATGCTGCGCTAACTTCATCCATGGAGGATGATGAAGATGATGATGAAGATGATGATGAAGACTATGCTGCGCTAACTTCATCCATGGAGGATGATGAAGATGATGATGAAGATGATGATGAAGACTATGCTGCGCTAACTTCATCCATGGAGGATGATGAAGATGATGATGAAGATGATGATGAAGACTATGCTGCGCTAACTTCATCCATGGAGGATGATGAAGATGATGATGAAGATGATGATGAAGACTATGCTGCGCTAACTTCATCCATGGAGGATGATGAAGATGATGATGAAGATGATGATGAAGACTATGCTGCGCTAACTTCATCCATGGAGGATGATGAAGATGATGATGAAGATGATGATGAAGACTATGCTGCGCTAACTTCATCCATGGAGGATGATGAAGATGATGATGAAGATGATGATGAAGACTATGCTGCGCTAACTTCATCCATGGAGGATGATGAAGATGATGATGAAGATGATGATGAAGACTATGCTGCGCTAACTTCATCCATGGAGGATGATGAAGATGATGATGAAGATGATGATGAAGACTATGCTGCGCTAACTTCATCCATGGAGGATGATGAAGATGATGATGAAGATGATGATGAAGACTATGCTGCGCTAACTTCATCCATGGAGGATGATGAAGATGATGATGAAGATGATGATGAAGACTATGCTGCGCTAACTTCATCCATGGAGGATGATGAAGATGATGATGAAGATGATGATGAAGACTATGCTGCGCTAACTTCATCCATGGAGGATGATGAAGATGATGATGAAGATGATGATGAAGACTATGCTGCGCTAACTTCATCCATGGAGGATGATGAAGATGATGATGAAGATGATGATGAAGACTATGCTGCGCTAACTTCATCCATGGAGGATGATGAAGATGATGATGAAGATGATGATGAAGACTATGCTGCGCTAACTTCATCCATGGAGGATGATGAAGATGATGATGAAGATGATGATGAAGACTATGCTGCGCTAACTTCATCCATGGAGGATGATGAAGATGATGATGAAGATGATGATGAAGACTATGCTGCGCTAACTTCATCCATGGAGGATGATGAAGATGATGATGAAGATGATGATGAAGACTATGCTGCGCTAACTTCATCCATGGAGGATGATGAAGATGATGATGAAGATGATGATGAAGACTATGCTGCGCTAACTTCATCCATGGAGGATGATGAAGATGATGATGAAGATGATGATGAAGACTATGCTGCGCTAACTTCATCCATGGAGGATGATGAAGATGATGATGAAGATGATGATGAAGACTATGCTGCGCTAACTTCATCCATGGAGGATGATGAAGATGATGATGAAGATGATGATGAAGACTATGCTGCGCTAACTTCATCCATGGAGGATGATGAAGATGATGATGAAGATGATGATGAAGACTATGCTGCGCTAACTTCATCCATGGAGGATGATGAAGATGATGATGAAGATGATGATGAAGACTATGCTGCGCTAACTTCATCCATGGAGGATGATGAAGATGATGATGAAGATGATGATGAAGACTATGCTGCGCTATTCATCCATGGAGGATGATGAAGATGATGATGTGATGAAGACTTGCGCGCTAACTTCATCCATGGAGGATGATGATGATGATGATGATGAAGATGATGATGAAGACTATGCTGCGCTAACTTCATCCATGGAGGATGATGAAGATGATGATGAAGATGATGATGAAGACTATGCTGCGCTAACTTCATCCATGGAGGATGATGATGATGAAGATGATGATGAAGATGATGATGAAGACTATGCTGCGCTAACTTCATCCATGGAGGATGATGAAGATGATGATGAAGATGATGATGAAGACTATGCTGCGCTAACTTCATCCATGGAGGATGATGAAGATGATGATGAAGATGATGATGAAGACTATGCTGCGCTAACTTCATCCATGGAGGATGATGATGATGAAGATGATGATGAAGATGATGATGGAACCTTTGCCCCACTCGGGCAAACACACTTTGGACCTTGTACTGACATACGGTATTGAGTGTGAGGAAATAACAGTCCACCCACATAACCCGGTCCTGTCTGACCACTTCTTGATAACTTTTGAATTTACTTTAACTGACCATCTTAAATCTGAAAGAAAATTTCATTATAGTAGAACTTTATCAGACAATGCTGTAACAATTTTTAAAGAATCTGTTCCATTCTTACTTTCCTCAGTGTCTCAGAGTAACAAAGTGGATGGGAGCAATTCTATCTCTAACCCTTCAGAAATTGATGGTCTGGTTCACAGCGTTACGTCCTCATTGCATTTGGCATTAGATAGTGTAGCCCCCTTAAAAAAGAAAGTGGCTAGCCATAGGAGGCTGACTCCTTGGTTCAACGCAGAGTTGCGTACTTTAAAGCAGAATACTAGGAAGTTGGAGAGAAAATGGCGCTCTACACACCTAGAGGATTCCTATTTAACCTGGAATAACAGTCTACTGCTGTATAAAAAGACCCTTCAACAAGCTAGAACAGCATATTTTTCATCACTAATAGAGGCGAATAAAAACAATCCTAGGTTTCTTTTTAGTACAGTTGCCAAACTTACACAGAGTCATAGCTCTGTTGAGCCAACTATTCCCCCAGCTCTTAGCAGTGATGATTTTATGGGATTCTTCATAAATAAAATTAATTCTATTAAAAATTAAATCATTGGCACCCTCCCAAACATGATTACTTCTTCCTCAGTAAATGAGGCAGCATCGGAAAGAACTGTAGAACCTCAGTTGTGCTTAGGCTGTTTTGATTCAGTCGAGCTTTCGGAATTATCAAAAATATTAGCCTCATCTAAACCTTCAACTTGTATGTTGGACCCAATTCCAACCAAATTATTTAAAGAAGTGTTCCATTTGGTTCCTGGCCCCATTTTGGATATGATGAATCTATCCTTAGTAAACGGATACGTACCACAGGAATTTAAAATAGCTGTAATTAAACCTTTACTCAAGAAACCTTCCCTTGATCAAGATGACTTAGTGAATTACAGACCTATATCTAACCTTCCTTTCTTATCCAAAGTCCTTGAGAAAATAGTTGCTAATCAAGTCTGTGAGCATCTAAACAGTAACGAGCTGTTTGAAGAGTTTCAGTCAGGTTTTAGAGCTCATCATAGCACTGAAACAGCACTGGTGAAGGTTACTAATGATATTCTCATGGCCTCAGATAATGGACTGGTGTCTGTTCTGGTTTTGTTAGATCTCAGTGCTGCTTTTGACACAGTCCATCATAATATTCTCTTAGAAAGGCTTGAACATGTTGCAGGGATCAAAGGAACAGCACTAGGCTGGTTTAAATCATATTTGTCTGATAGATTCCAGTTTGTTCATCTAAATGATCAATCTTCTTCACTCTCAAGGGTTACTTGTGGAGTTCCACAGGGTTCTGTGCTTGGACCAATTCTGTTCACCATATATATGCTTCCAATTGGTAGAATCATTAGACAGCATGGGATAAATTTCTATGCTGATGATACACAATTATATTTATCCATAAATCCTGATGAACCCAGTCAGTTAGGTAGATTACAGGCATGTCTGGAAGACATAAAAACATGGATGACCCTAAACTTATTGCTTTTAAATTCTGACAAGACAGAAGTTTCTGTCTTTGGACCAGAAGTTCTTAAACAGAAACTGATTAGTCAATCACTTCATCTGGATGACATTAAATTGGCCCCCAGTAATAACGTAAAGAACCTCGGCGTTATTATTGACCAAGACTTGACATTTAAATCCCATATTAAACAGGTTTCTAGGATTTCTTTCTTTCACCTCCGGAATATTGCTAAAATTAGAAACATCCTGTCCAGGAGTGATGCTGAGAAACTAGTCCATGCATTTGTTACCTCAAGGCTGGACTACTGTAATTCTTTACTATCAGGAAGTCCACAAAATGCCATTAAAAGCCTTCAGTTGATCCAAAATGCGGCAGCAAGAGTTCTGATGAATATTAAAAAGAGAGATCACATTTCTCCTGCTTTAGCTTCCCTTCATTGGCTCCCTGTTAAATCCAGAATAGAATCTAAGATCCTTCTTCTTACATATAAAGCCCATAATAATCAGCTCCATCATCCATCAGAGATCTGATTGGTCCATATGTTCCTAACAGAGCACTTTGCTCTCAGACTGCAGGTTTACTTGTAGTTCCTAGGATCTCTAAAAGTAGAATGGGAGGCAGATCTTTGAGTTATCAGGCTCCTCTCCTGTGGAACCAGCTCCCAGCTTTAGTCCGTGAGGCAGACACTCTGTTTACTTTTAAGGTCAGGCTTAAAACTTTCCTTTTTGATAAAGCTTATAGTTAGAGTGGCTAAGGTCATCCTGAGCTATCTCTGTAGTTATACTGCTATAGGCTTAGACTGCTGGAGGACAGACTTACCAATTTTCTTCACTCTGCTACTTTTCTCTCCTACTACTCTCCAGTTTTATTACATTACATTCTGTTATTTCGACTGTTAACTTTGTTTTCTCTCAGTGTTTTTCTCTCCATAGAAGATATACCTGGTCTGGTATCCTGCTTGGCTGCAATGCCCTGTTGGACGGGGGGCATCGACTGGGATGATCCTCCCAGTAACTGAACATCCACTGTGTCCTGTTATCAACTTTTTACTTTCTGTAACATAGAAAGTTCTCTTATATCAGATCTTCTGTTCCTTCTGTGTTTCTGCTCTGTCTTCTCAAACCCCCAGACGGTCGTGGCAGATGGCCGCTCCTACTGAGCCTGGTTCTGTTGGAGGTTTCTTCCTGTTAAAGGGGAGTTTTTCCTCTCCACTGTCGCTACATGCTTGCTCAGTATGAGGGATTGCTGAAGGATTGCTGTGGTTGGAAATCTGCCCAACCTCACGCCAATGACTGACGCAATCTGCTGGGATTCCTTAAATAGGAAACTTTTTAACTGATTGGAATGTTTGTATAATTGTATTGAAATTACTTCTTGTTAAGTGCCTTGAGATGACATCTGTTGTGAATTGGCGCTATATAAATAAACTGAATTGAAATTGAATTGAATTGAATTTGCTCCGTGACCTGATTCCGAGGAGGAAGAAGAGGCGGCAGATGATTCACATGAGGAGATGGAGGAGATGGAGGAATATCCGTCCTTCTTGGATTTCACGGACCGGGATCACCCACTACGCGTTCAGCCCAATTCATAGTATTGAGGACAGTTTAAATTGATTTATTTTTACCTGAAGAAATCCTCCACATTATAATTCGTCACCCAAATAAACAGGGAAGGAGAAGTTGATGCCGTGGAGCTCCGTGCTTTCATCGGCTGCTCGTTCTGAACCGATCCCGGGGTGAGTCCGCTAAAAGCCTCTGGGGGCAGGAGACCGGGGGGCAATTATCAGGGCTGCCATGCCCCGGAAAGGTTAATACTCTGACGGCAACTCTGCAGTTTGATGACCGGCTGAAGGAGCCAGACACGCCCGCTCCCATCCGGGAGGTGTGGGTCTCTGGGCGGCCAGGCTCCCGAAGTCTGTGTGGAGGAACAACTAAAGGATCAAATTAATGCAAAAAAAGGAAACATTTATGTGATATTATATAATACTTCTATGGGAAGTTTTGTTTGAGCATTGTTTTGTGCGTTAGGGGGAAACACGTCGCAATTTTCGAAAATCTTACACTAAACAAAAAATACAAAGTGAAAAAAAATATTTTTATGCCCATTTGTAACCCTCTGACAATTCACCCCTAAACATGTGTTCTGGGTATTACACACAAAATTATTCATTTTTTCATTTTTCCCCACAATTTTCACATTTTTACACTCCAGATCTTAATCATAAACCAGGCAATAAAGGGGTCAAATCTGAAAAACACACAAATATTTTAAATATTTTGTTAGTACTGAAGCTAAGGATGAAGTTCATGTAAAAGAAATTGGGACTAATGATATATTATAAAATATTATTCACACATAAGTCTCCAATGCATCTTTTTTGTGCACAAGTAGTAAATATGCTATAAATACTTGAGGATATATATATATATATATATATATATATATATATATCCTCATCAAGGTTTCAGAAACATTTTGGTAACCCTAAATCACACATTTGAGCATATTTCATCCCTTTTCATGATGAGAAAAATGGACATAATTGCAAAACGTCCTAAATATATTAAGGGGAAAAAATACAATTTGTTGTCCACAAACTAACAAAAAAAAAAACCAGTTAAATAAACACTTGATTTTATTTGAAGCAGTTATATTAATCAGATCAGTTCTTTGGGAGTAGGTTCCCATCGTGATGGATTCTGGTTCCTCGGAGACTTTGGTGCAGCGACAGCCTTAAAACCCTAAATGTCTCCAGTGTTTTACTTCTCACAGTAAAACAGTTCTGCTGAAATGACTCTTCATTTCAACACACAGTTAAAAGCTAATTTATTTCATCCCTTATATATAAAATGAGCAATGACACTTAATTGTTAGACGATGCTTTGAGCGAACGCCGTCATTTAAAAGCTGTTCCATTATTCTCAGAACCATCAGCATTTTCTTTTTGTGGCCACAGTGACCTTCATTTGACAGGAGACAGTAGAGGGGGGGTGACATGCAGCAAAGGTCCACTGGGACGGGACAGAACCTGGTACAATGGATGAACTAGATGTTTCCAGTCAGCACTATGGTCTGTTTAACTGGAGCTTAGGCAGAGGATCTCAGGTATTATCATCAGAGGGGATGCATTCAGCGTGTTGAAGTATGGGAAGAGTTTTTCAGTAAAGGAGTAGGTGAAGGTGTGAAGGATTGTGTTATTATCAAGGTTGAGGAACAGCAGCTTCCCTCTGTTCCAGTCCAGAAGGACTCTGATCCGGCGGAGCCGTCCGCTCACTGACAGAACAGTGGATGGTTCTGATAAGGCCCGCGCCATGTGTTGTCCATCAACACATCCCACTCTCCATAGACGAGTCGGATGAATTCCTTTCCTCTGGACACTTTGGGCGGCCACACCCACAAACCAGTCTGTGTTGTCTCCCACCTCAACGTCCCAGCTGTAGGTTCCTGTCATGAAGCCCTCAGAGCCCAGGACGATGCGGAAGAAGTCAAACCTCTCCGGGTTGTCAGGAATGTTCTGTTTCTGCCCACATCTTACACTCGTCAGATCTTCAGAGACGATGAGCTCAAAGTTTGAGGTGTTTGGGTCCAGAACCACAGGAGTGTAGGACACCAGATGTTTCATCTTGTTCCAGATGTTGAAGCTCAGGTTGCCCAGGTGTTTGGCCACATCTATCAGGGCTCCTGAGACAGGCTGTGGATTCTCCAGCAGGGAGTGCTGGCGGATGGCATCTACAGCAGTCTTAAAGGTCTGCAGCATTACGGCCTCATCAGCTTTTAGCATTCTCTCTGTGTCTTTAATTGTTCCTGAAAGAGCAGCAATCTGTTTACTCAGGGAATCAATCTTTAGGTTGAACTTATCAGTCTTCGTGCTTGATTCTGTTCTCAGAGCAGCAATCCTGGCGTGTTCTTCTTTATGGAGAAACAGATGAAGCCTCTTGAACTGCTCCTTGATCCGTCCCTCGGTTTGTTGGGCCTGGAGCTTCATGTGTTCAGCTGTCTGGTCCAGGTTTCCTTTCTGTTCCTTGAAGATCTTCAGTTTCTCCTGTAGTGGCCCCAGAACCTTCCTGAGCTCTGCTCTCTGCCCCTCAGCTACTTCACTCATAGGTTTAAAGCTGTGTCCAACATGTTCATCTGAATGCTGACAAACGAGACACGAAGGCTCCTTGTGATCCACACAGAACAGTTGGAATCTCTCACCATGCAGACTGCAGAGAACCAACTCAGAGTTGCTCAAAGATGTTCTCCTACAGATCGGGCACTCTTGTATTATTTTGTCTTCCCACCATTTGTTCAGGCAGAGTCTACAGAAGCTGTGGTTGCAGAGCAGAACAACTGGATCACTGAAGATTTCATGGCAGATGGAGCAACAGAGATCCTGCTCAGATATCGGTGACATTGCTTCTTTTTTCATTAAAACATTCTAATTGATCACTTATGCATCCAAAATGTAAAACTCACATTCAGTGCTGAAGCTGTGCTTCCATATCTACCTGTCCCAAAGATAAATGCCAGCTTTTTATGTTTTAGTCAAGCAGGAAGGACATTAGATTACTGGAAAACCCCAGGTGCATCATGGAAGAGGCGGAGCATTTGCCAAGTGAGCTCTTATATAGGTCATTATTGTTTAAATCAATCTTTAACTGAGATTTCCTTCTTTTGAATATTCAAAATAAAACATTTCTAACTTCTACTTTATTTCTGTTTTTTGGATGTTTGTTGGATCTAAATGCGAAGCCTCTTATTCATCTCCTTTGAACGTTTACTCTGAATATTTGACAAAAGAGAGAGAGGGGGAGACCTGAGGGGAAGGTTTTAGTTGAATAATGTACGAATTTAAACGGGTTTATTTACATGTTTTAATGTTTTCTGTATTTTAACATTAAAACCATTCTTAAGGGCAAAACCATTAGACCAAAAAACAGGATTATTTATTGGATCAAATTGAAACTTCTCACATTTTTAACCTTGTCATTGAGTTAAAGGTTCTTTCTTTGCTTTGCTTTCTGTGTTTTGCAGTCCCACATAAATAATGTAGCTCATTTTAACAGATTATGCCACTGATTACATACGAAACATTTTACAGGAATATAAAATGTATAAACTATTTGCAGAATGTTGCAGCTGTACTACTTGTCTCGCATTAAAAAAGATTTTCTCATTAGCCAAATTCCTTGCAGGAAATGAAAACTTAAAAATAAACCTGTCTTAGGAAAGCACAGCTTAATTATAACAGCCATGCGGTGTCAATCAAGGGAAAAGTCCCTAAACCTTGAAGCGATACTTTTCACACGCTTTCCTGTATGTAAAAAGGTCTACTTTGTTTCCACTGTGGAAACATCCCAGTGCCAAAATACAACAGACACTAAAGGTTTTCTAACAGATAACCATCATCACATACGCAGATGACTCTCTTATTGTAAGCTGACCCAAAGAGGGTGAAACTAGTCGTGGTCCTGGTCTTGATGACTTTGTTCAGTGGTGTGACAAGTCCTACCTTCAACTGAACATATCAAAAACAAAAGATATGGTTATGGATTTTAGGAAAGAACAAAACAAGCAAAAAGTCACTTTATTAAAGGTCAGAAAGTAGCAATCATAGCAATCATATTAATATCCTTCGACTACAATTAACGGAAAATTAAAGAGCAGCAATCGGTCTGCAAAAAGGGTCACCGGTGTTTTAACTGTCTTAGGAAATTTGCCCCTTTCAACGTTGGCCGAACAATTTTAACTTTGTTTTATCATTTTTATTGAGTCTGTTTTACCTTTTGTTTGGTGTTATGAATCAGCCAGACCTCTGTCAGAGAGAAAAACTCACTAAATCATATAGTGAGATGGTGCAGTTGTCTGATAGGTGAGTCACAGCCCTGTCCACCTTCCCTGTACACTAAACAGGTACACAGTTTGGTTTTTATCAAATCTTAACATTGACTTCCATCTACCAAGGGGTCATTTCAGCTTCTTCCCCCTGAATGGAGGTTTTAGTCCAAAAGTTGTAGGACAAAGCGTTATAAAAACAGCTTTGTCCCAGCTGCTGTCACTGAACTCACTAAGAGTTTTCTCCTAATTTTATTTAAATTGTTTTTATCACTCGTCTAATTATTACCAATACGTGTTTGTCAGGTTAAATGGGGGTGTGTTGTGTGAGGAGATGCCAAATGCTTTCATCAATAAATATAAATAAAATAACCTCAAACCTTGAGATACAATCCAAAAGAACAAAATACCAATCGCCAAGAGACGGCCACTCATTTAGCTGCTCAGTCAGCTCAAGCTTTCCATTTCTGTGGTTCATACATCCCCTCATGTGTCTAGACATCAAGTAGTGATATGCTGAGTGTAGTCCTCCTCATACCTTACTTTTTAAAAGAAAGCCATTATGTTGCGCCGTATACAGCTTGGTTCCTACCGTCCCTGCTCCAGCTAGCGTCCCATGAGTTTTCAGGCATACTTCCCTGTCCTAGGTTTATTTAGTTTGTATTAAAAACCGGTGCACCAACTGTTTAATTGTTGTCAACATCTTTTTCTTAGGTAAAAAAAATACACAAAGTATTGAAAGAGGTTTATTGTGATGACGTAAGGTCTTTAAGAGGCTTGTTGAAAACTTAATTTGCATCTTCATTGTAAGCTTCACTGACCCCACATAGTTCCTTCATCGCCCTAAAAAGCTACGATGGACTCCAGATCACCCCCAGTCATGTAGAAAGAAAAAACAATGGAATGATGTGAAAATGTCAACATTTAATGCCGTAAACGTCTCAGACTGCTCACTAAGATCAGGGACCAGCTAAACTAATCCATGTTGTATTTCCTCAGGGACAGATCCAGACACTTGGTGTGGGAAACAGCAGAGCTTTGAAAGGATGTGTTTTTAGCTCCTGTCATATCCTCTTAGCCAACCACTGCTCCAACACTGCTGGGAGGTTAATTAACCACATCTTAGAGCTAGAGCATGTCTGTAGAAAATATAAACAACAGGGGAGTATCTTGGGCAACCAATCAATCAATCAATCATTTAATCAATCCATCGATCACAACAGTGATGACAAAGTTTAGCAGAATAAGGATGTGTTGGAGACAGTTGACCTGTAAATGTGACACATTGTGTGTGGTAGGCTTTCATTCTCATTAGGTTAGCGCTGGCAGAGAGGAAGAAAGGTGTTTCGTGTTTAGTTGTTGTATACTGACACAAGGTCAGACCCCCCTTTAAACAATTGGGCCTGGAGGGGAGCCCTGTGCACCGTTACATCTAATCTGGACTTTTAGGCCCAGTGGCTCGGGTGCTAGAGCAGACTCCAGAGGTTCCTGGTCCGAATCCCATTCTTTCCCAGTGATAATCAGAGGAGTTGCATCGGGAAAGGCATCCGGCGTAAAACATCTGCCAAGTCCGTGTGCACACAGCAGTATTGTGGGGGAGGCTGCTGTGCTGTGGTAACCCTATAGAGGGAGCTGGTCAACAACAACCAAACATTTTAGACCCTCTTCCTGAGACTGCAGGGGAAAAAAGCATTTTATGCTTGAAAGGGAATATTTTTCTCCCTAATCAGGATGCAAGGGCCTACTTTGTTAAACTAGATTCTACGTCTCTTATAAGTGCTCTACTTTTACCACAAGTAATATTTATATAAATTCTTTTTTTATTTTTGTATTTTAATTTGTTAGAGGGTCCCTGGGTAAAATTTATTTAATTGCATTAGATATATTATGCATATAATGCATGTGACAAACATAAATTAGATAAAAACTTGAGTGTTCAGTAATCAAATCCAAAGTTTGTCCTCGTTAGATGATGATCGGTGCTGTCTGAACATCTGATCTGGACCTTAGAGAAGAAGTTGGAGAAAAAAACTAATAATCAAAGCTTGACCATAAATAATTTACAATTCACAAAGACAACTTTCACTGACCAAAATATTCTTTTTTATTTGATCAACAAAGTTTTCGGCATCCAAATCCATACATACTTTGATCTATACAATAAAATATATTTTCTTTAAATGACATAGAAGAAACATAAGAAAAAAGTACAATTTCTACCAACATTTAATACTGTCAATAGCATCAGTTACACTCAATAGATTACGCAACAGTTCTATAGATTTGTCATCTATCATGGATTAGTTATCTATACACAGTCAGCTATTATTGTGTAATTAATCAGATAGATGGTAGATCCTGTATCTGTGTCTGTTTCACTATCATTGCACTGAGGCCCTTCAAGCAGCTGGAGGTTTTCAGGCACTTTTACTGTCTGTTTAAACTCGACCTCAGAGACAAGTTCTCAGGTATTATCATCAGAGGGCATGCATTCAGCGTGTTGAAGTATGGGAAGAGTTTTTCAGTAAAGGAGTAGGTGAAGGTGTGAAGGATTGTGTTATTATCAAGGTTGAGGAACAGCAGCTTCCCTCTGTTCCAGTCCAGAAGGACTCTGATCCGGCGGAGCCGTCCGCTCACTGACAGAACAGTGGATGGTTCTGATAAGGCCCGCGCCATGTGTTGTCCATCAACACATCCCACTCTCCATAGACGAGTCGGATGAATTCCTTTCCTCTGGACACTTTGGGCGGCCACACCCACAAACCAGTCTGTGTTGTCTCCCACCTCAACGTCCCAGCTGTAGGTTCCTGTCATGAAGCCCTCAGAGCCCAGGACGATGCGGAAGAAGTCAAACCTCTCCGGGTTGTCAGGAATGTTCTGTTTCTGCCCACATCTTACACTCGTCAGATCTTCAGAGACGATGAGCTCAAAGTTTGAGGTGTTTGGGTCCAGAACCACAGGAGTGTAGGACACCAGATGTTTCATCTTGTTCCAGATGTTGAAGCTCAGGTTGCCCAGGTGTTTGGCCACATCTATCAGGGCTCCTGAGACAGGCTGTGGATTCTCCAGCAGGGAGTGCTGGCGGATGGCATCTACAGCAGTCTTAAAGGTCTGCAGCATTAAGGCGTCATCAGCTTTTAGCATTCTCTCTGTGTCTTTAATTGTTCCTGAAAGAGCAGCAATCTGTTTACTCAGGGAATCAATCTTTAGGTTGAACTTATCAGTCTTCGTGCTTGATTCTGTTCTCAGAGCAGCAATCCTGGCGTGTTCTTCTTTATGGAGAAACAGATGAAGCTTCTTGAACTGCTCCTTGATCCGTCCCTCGGTTTGTTTGGCCTGGAGCTTCATGTGTTCAGCTGTCTGGTCCAGGTTTCCTTTCTGTTCCTTGAAGATCTTCAGTTTCTCCTGTAGTGGCCCCAGAACCTTCCTGAGCTCTGCTCTCTGCCCCTCAGCTACTTCACTCATAGGTTTAAAGCTGTGTCCAACATGTTCATCTGAATGCTGACAAACGAGACACGAAGGCTCCTTGTGATCCACACAGAACAGTTGGAATCTCTCACCATGCAGACTGCAGATACCTTTTGGTTTTGGTGAAACTTTCTTTCGGATTGTATCACAGATCCTTTTTAAAGCCAAGTTGGTAGGCGGATCACTCGTAGTAGATTCTTTCTTACAAAGTGGACACTCCAGTATTATTTTCCCTTCCCACCAGTTATTCAGGCAGCATTTACAGAAGCTGTGGCTGCAGAACAAGACAACAGGGTCCCTGAAGATGTCTCGACAGATGGGACAACAGAGGTCCTCATCCGTTGGGAGAGACATTGCTTCTCCGTTCAGTTGAGACAAGCTCCAAGCAGCTTTTCAGTCACTCATACATCCATACATTTGAACAGTGCTGGCTATAAAACTCAAATTCAGTGCTGAGGTGCTGTTTCCTGCTCTGTATGTCCTCTCTCAGTGGAACTTGTCACTTTGATCTCGTGTGAACTGTTCCAGCAGTTTTTATAGTCATGCGGATGAGGAAGAAGGATACGTGTTTACTGGGAAATCTCAGGTATGAAGGTAAGAGTGCAGGGCGGAGCTTTTGTCAAGTGATAGTCTCAAAATTTCACTTTAACTTGAGAGATTTTACTATTTGGAAAAAGGCTTTTATTTGTAGTTTCAGAACAGTAATTACAAACGCACAGTATGTCTAATCTTTGAGATATTTCAGATTTCTTTAAAGCACAGGTAAAAGTTCTGAGTTCCTGTGAACACTTACAGGGACTTTCTGACATGAGGAAGTGCTGTGAAATTCCCGAGAGAGCTCTTAACATTTTATGCAAATTTGACCTACTTGCTGCCAGCAGTTACTTAACTTAGGCGTATTCACGATTATTTCTGTTTACTGCATTACTCCAAAATGTTTATAGTATGAGCCTTAAATAGGTGCTTAAATAGAATGACATTATTCTGACCAAAAATATTTGTATGTGATAATTAAAATAAATGAGAGGATAGAAGTCATTCTGGAAGTTAATTTAAGCTGCCAATGGTTCATAAATGAACACTTGTCATTGATTGTTATTATAAAACATCTTCATGGCAGCAATATTTACCAGTAAAATATTGCTGGGGTAAACACCACAACCAAACGTTTTTGCACCACAGCCATAATTTTATCAGACGAAAACTGGGTTTGTTTTCTTTGCATGACTAGTTACATGACTAGTCAAAATTACCAACAGGTTTGGCAGCTTGTGATCTAAAACCATGTCCAACCCAAAGCGACCAAAGCCCAACCCCAGGTTGGGGCCACGACGTCCAGCGCCCCATCCGCCCAGTGATGCCACCCCAAGTGTTTCAGCAGCTCTACAGTTTTCTGGAAGTTTGTTCCAGATTAGAGGAGCATAGAAACTGAAAGCTGCTTCTCCATGTTTGGTTCTGATTCTAGGGATGTTGAGTAGACTGGAATTAGAGGACCTGATTGGTCTGGGGGGGTTGCTATAGTAACAGTAGACCTTCATCATACTTTGGTGCTAAGCCATTCAATGATTTATAAACTAGTAGACGTATTTAGAAGTCTATTCTCTGAGCTACAGGGAGCCAGTGTAAGGACTTTAGAACTGGGGTGATGTGCTCTACTTTCCTGGTTCTAGTGAGGAACACGAGCAGCAGCGTTCTGGATCAGCTGCAGCTGTCTGATTGACTTTTTAGGCAGACCTGTGAAGACGCTGTTGCAGTAATCAATCCGACTAAAGATAAACCCATGGATGAGTTTTTCTAGGTCCTGTTGTGACATCAGTCGTTTAATCCTAGAAATGTTCTTCAGGTGATAGAAGGCTGACCTTGTTATTGACCTTTATGTGACCCTGGAGGTTCAGGTCTGAGTCCATTACTACACCTAGATTTCAGGCCTGATCAGTAGTTTCTAGCTGGATTAACTGAAGCTGTGTGCTGACTGTTGATCGTTCCTCTTTGGGTCCAAAAATAATTACTTCAGTTTTGTTTCTGTTCAACTGGAGGAAGTTATGGCACATCCATCCATTGATTTGCTCGATGCATTTACTTGGCGTTTAAATGGGTTCAAAGTCACCTGGTGACGTGGTAATGTAGAGCTTAATATCATCTGCATAGTTATGGTAGCTAATTTTATTGGTTGTTATAATCTGGACTAGTGGGAGCATGTAGATATTAAATATGAGGGGCCTCAACCTGGGTGTCTAGGGTCTTTTGTGTTTTGAGAGTAGAGCGAATGTCAGGGTGGGTTTAGTTCTCCTTCTGGGATGGGGCTGGGGGGACTGCCTTGGGGTCCGTGGGGCTTGGTGGTGCTGTGGCCGTGGGCCCCGGGTTGAACATGCCATGGCCTCCCTCCCCTGGTGGATCCCGGTGAACAGCGGTGCCTATTGGGGTCAGTGGGGGAGCTGGCTCCCTGGGAAGACATTTTGTCTCCCAGTCCTTCCCTCCCCATCCCCGAACACCTCTGTCCACCTGCTCCATCACTTTACCACTCATATAGGGTCTTGGGGCATGGGCACAACACTGGGGTGCGAGGAGGGGCTTCCCTCCTCGCTATCCCGTGGCGTCCTGGGTCCCAATTTTAATATACAGCTTAGACACTCCCACTTATAACATTCTCACGCGACACACATGTAGGGACTTTGGGGTGGGCACACTTTTCGGCATCCAGAGGGGGAGCGGTACAATCAGCTTCACCTCTGGTGCCGGTGCCCACTGTTAAACCACATACAGACATGGAGGGCTTGGGGTGGAGGTTGGGGGATGTGTGGCTGCCTTCCCCACATCCCACCCCTCTGTTTTAAATGCACATTTTTACAATACGCATCAACACCATACTCGAGCGGGAGGATAGAGGCTAGGGGTCTTCTTACACCCCTGTTTGCTACCGGCCATCAGGGGTTGGGGTCCGGAGGAGGAACAGGTGGTCTGGTCGGGGTCCTGGGCTGTCGGGCTGCTTCGCCACTGTGGGGCCCTTGGCGGTCTGCTTGTCTTCGTCCTAGAAGGTAGGGGGTCCATCTCCCAGGTCCGGGGGCTGGTGGCTCTATTGGGGCATCGGTACCTGGACCTGGGAGCATAAAGTGTGCATGGGGTGTGTGAGTGAGGGTACAGCGTCATTTCTTGGGTGTCTTGGTGAGTCAGTGAGAATGTATGGGTTTAAGAGGGAGGGAACGTATGACTGTGTCTGTATGTCTTTGTCTGCCTGTCAGGTTGGGTCTTGGGCTGCCCTCTCGCCTGGCGCACCTCAGGCCTTACATTTAATGGGGGGCCTATTTCCCCTCCGTCACTCCCCGCCAGTGATGGATGCCCCTGCCTACTGGTGCGTCGGTGGTCAATCCGGTTCGGACCTGGTGTGTGCCTGGCCGGGCCTGGGGGGGCCGGTGCGTCGGTCGGCCGATGCGCTGGGCCGATATCTTCCTTTGGTTGGTTGGGGCACCTCTTTTAGGGGTGCCAGGTTTGGGATTGTTGGGTGGTGCCTGCTTGGTGGATCGGCGGGATACGGATCCAGCGTCTCTGCTCGTTCGATCACCTGTTCTGTGCGCACCATGCGTGGTCGGTTCATTGGCGGGTTGGACCGGCCCTGGCCTTTGTTGGATGCCTGGTCTCGGCGCTCTGCGTTGCGCGGGATCAGGACTCGGGAGCTGGTACAACTTGGTGTCCAGGTGCTGGCTGAGCTTGGCCTGGGGATGCTATCCATCCGCTGCGGCTACCGGTGGGGCGCCCCGACCTGGGGCAGGGGTGGGGCGCTGGGATGTTGGAGGTGGGGATTGGCCCAGGGTGGCGCGTGGAGGCCGGCCGCGGCCCCTGCGGAGCCAGGGGCCCCTCGTCGGGCGGTTCCTTGTCGGGTCTCTGCTGGGGGGTGGGGTGCCCCTGGGCCCCGGCTCTCCCAGTGCATGGCGTGGCTGGTTGCCGGCGGGGCCCGTGGGCTCGTCACTGCTGCCCCCCGGGCCCCTGCATAGTAGCCGCTGGACGTTCCCCTGGGGTTCTCCTTTGCTCCTCTCTTGGGGGATGCGGTCTGCCCCACCCGGGTCCGCCTGGGGCTCTGGGGGTCCTTTGGACGTCTTTGCTCCGATCTCCTTCATGTCTGCATCGATTTCGTGGGAGACGGATTGATGCCTGTTCACACCAGCTATCGAACACTCTTATGGAGAAACCTTATATGCACCAGCATGCTAACACACACACATAGATGTGGGGTCTCTGGTGTTTAAGGAAATATTCTTGGGCTGAGGTTATCATTACTAGAGCTTGATTAATCAGTACCATGAGTTTTTCTGTGACATTGTTGTTGTATTTTTATATCCATTCTTGTGTGATGTGGTTGTTTAGTTCTTAGTTCACGATGTTTGGTTTGTTTTGTCAATGTTCCTTTTTCGTGTTTTTTGTTTTTTCCCCTCTCTCTGCCGTCCTGTGGGTATGGAGGCAGACTTCAATGTCTTCCTGTGTTTTCTTTGTTCCCCTTCCTCTGTTGTATTTTCAACTCACCCTCTCTCATGACATTTTGTTTCCTACCTCTCTTCTTCATCTTCCTTCTTTCTTCTCCTTAATTTTCAGTCTCTGTGTCCATAACATCAGGAAATAAAACCCCCAGCAATTCATAATAAAGATTTTTCACACATATATCAAGTGGAGGACTATAGCAAAAGCTGTACTGCTCCGCTTGTGAAAGTAAATCTGTTGGGCTTCTACTTGGTACTCAGACACCAATTCTGAGCTCCACACTGCGAAACAGGACACGTAAAAAAAAAAGAAAAAAAAAAAAGAAAAAAAAAAAAGAATCTTTTCAGTGAAAAAGTTGGCAAATTCATTGCAGGCCTTGGTAGAGTTTAGTTCAGGAGCTACTGCCACTAAAGGATTAGTTAGTCTTTCCGCTGTTGCAAACAAAGTCCATGCATTATTAATGTTTCTGTTAATTATTTTAGAAAAGAACGATTCCCTAGCTTCTTTTAAAGTTAAGTGATAGCTGTTCAGTCTCTCTTTGTAGATCGCACAGTGAACCTGGAGTCGAGTTTTCCGCCATTTTCTCTCGGCTCGTCGTTACTCCCTTTTTTCACTACATACCAGTGGATTGCTTGTCCACGGAGACTTCTTTCTACCTGAGACTATTTTCACCTTAGTTGGAGCAAGGGAATCAATGATGTCTGAGATTTTCATGAGGAAATTATCTACCAGCTTATTTACTGAGTTGGAGTTGAGAGATGAGGGGGATGTGGTGGAAGGGTAAATACTTTTAAAGGTTTCAACTGAACTGTCCCAGAGAAAACGCTTTTTTACAGTTATCTCACTGTGGCTAGACAGTTTAGCAAAGATGGTACTTTCAAAGAAAATACAGAATTGGTAAGATAATGTAATATCAATCACCGAGATGATAATGTATGGTACCAACATGCAAATGTAACTGCTATGACTTTGAACATGTCTGATTGTTAAGGTGTTATGAAAATGAAAATATTACAGTAAAACCTAGCCATAGAGATGTAACATTGAAATAGAGAAGTTGTCATTCATCAAAGGAAATGTTGGAAAATGTGTATATAAGTTATCATTGATTTATGTAATACTGCTGTTTGCTTTACTGAGTGACTAATGTACTGGGGTCACAGCTGAGGTAAAGAAGTGTTTGATGACATGTGAAGCTTTAAACTAATCATGCCTACAACTGTTGAAGGACCTTTGTGATCTGACAAATGGAGAGACAACATTGGTGGAGAAGGCACTGAGGGTGCTTGGTATTTTCTTCCCTTGCAAAATCTCCAGTTGCAAGTAAAATACAGAAGTTGTTTGTGTCTTTCCTCATTCTGTTCTTTGTGTTCTAGGGTAATATTTACCTAACAGATCTATTTTCTTGATAAATTCCTGTTAGCTTAAAGAGAAGTTTTCTGTGATTACTTCATAATCGTGCAATTATTGTCCAAGGCGTTTTGAACATATACATTTCAGAAGAGACTGGGTGTCTGGGATTACGAGTGCTTCTAGTGGAGAAGATGGTACCCCTAACTTTATTTAATAGATTAAAAACTTGAACTTCATCAATAATTATATTAATATTAAATTATTGATCATAATTATTGATGGGTTATGTAAACCAAACATTGATCGCACTCTCTGTGTCATAACACTATCAATTCAACCAAAGGCTTAAATAAATATTTGTGCAACACACAGATGTTTAATTTAAGTTATTGATGGTAAATTGCCTGTACTTGTATAGCGCTTTATTTAGTCCTGGAGGACCCCAAAGCACTTCACACTACATTCAGTAATTCACATACTTTTGATGACAAGCTACATTGTAGCCACAGCTGGCCTGGGGCACACTGACAGAAGCAAGGCTGCTGAACAGTGGCGCCACCGGGCCCTCTGACCACCACCAGTAGGTAGAAGGGTGAAGTGTCTTGCCCAAGGACACAATAACTGAAACAGACTGAACAGGGCTTGAACCGGCAACCCTCCGGTTACAAGATTAACCAATAACTATTTGCCACAGTTGCCACAGTTGATCATAATTATTGATGCTTATGTATCCTTAAACCAGACATTGATTGCAATCTCTGTGTCACAACAATTAAGGCCACCATGCCAGGGACGTTGAGTGGACAGAAATTGCTTGGCATACATATAAATAACACAAATTGTGACATTTTGATATTTTGATGCAGCATTGTGTGGTTGGAGTTTTGATTCAGCTTAAACAGTGGACTTTAACTATAGTTTTCTGCATGCCAGTGCTCAGAAGCTGCGACTTAGCTCAGTGTACTTTGTGCAAAACACAGGAGTCCTGACCTAACCTGCAGTTAATTTCATTATTTAACCGACATTTTAAGTCATTATCTAAACTTGAATTTAAATTATCTATTTTTTCTCAAAATCTGCAATTAATCAGTAAAAAAATATAAAAAAATAAGATATATAAATTTTCCCCTCTCGCCCACCGCGGGCGTTTTTCCCCCCATCCATTCCAAGCTCGGGTCCTCTACCCTTTGCTCCGTCATTCGCCACCACCTTTGGAGGTGTTTCCCACTTTGACCTTGGGGTTTCCAGCCCATATTCTGCACAGATGTTTCTGTATACTATGCCAGCCAGTTGGTTATGGCATTCCATGTATGCTTTACCTGCCAGCATCTTACACAGTGCTGTTATGTGCTGGATTGTCTCAGATGACTCTTTGCATAGCCTACACCTTGGGTCTTGTCTGGTGTGGTAGATCTGGGCCTTTATCGCTCTGGTGCACAGAGCCTGCTCCTGTGCTGACAGGATGAGTGCCTCTGTGGTGTCCTGTAGGCCAGCTCTCTCTAGCCATTGGTTGGATTTCTTGAAATCAGCCACTTCAGTTATGTTCCGGTGGTACATCCCATGTAGGGGCTTGTCCTCCCATGATGGTTCCTCTTCCAGCACCTCCTCGTCTTGCCATTGTCTCGGGCATTCACTAAGTATGTAATCCGTTGACGCCTTGTCCTTGATGTATTTATAGAGCTTCGATGTTTCATTCTGGATAATGGCTCTCACGCTCATCTGTCCTTGGCCTCCTTCCTTACAGCTTGCGTACAGTCCCAGGGTGCTGGATTTGGGATGGAATCCGCCATGCATGGTGAGGAGGTTTCGTGTCTTAACATCTGTGGTCTGTATCTCATCCTTTGGCCACCTTGTTATTCCCACAGGGTATCTGATCACTGGCAGGGTGTAGCTGTTTACTGCCTTGGACTTGTTCTTGCCATTGAGCTGGCTTCTTAGGAATTGCCTCACCCATTGGAGGTATTTGGCTGTTGCTGCTTCCCTCGTTGCCTGCTCGAGATTGCCATTTGCCTGTGTATTCCCAGGTACTGGTAACTGTCCTTAATGTCTGCTATTGTCCCCTCTGGGAGTGAGACCCCTTCAGTGTGGACTAGCTTGCCTCGTTTTGTGACCATCCTACTACATTTGTCAAGCCCGAATGACATCCCAATGTCATTGCTGTAGATCCTGGTGGTGTGTATCAGGGAATCTATGTCCGGTTCACTCTTAGCATACAGCTTGATGTCATCCATGTAGAGGAGGTGGCTGATCGTAGCTCCATTCTTGAGGCGGTACCCATAGCCAGTCTTGTTGATTATTTGGCTTAAGGGGTTCAGACCTATGCAGAACATTTTATGGACACTTGTGGAAGTGGCTTGCCATTGGCCTCAAGGGTGGTTCTCCACAACCTCATCGAGTTCGCAATGAATGGTCTAAGAGTCCTGTTGATGTTGTACAGCTTCAAGCATTCGTTGATCCATGTGTGGCGCATCGAGTCTTGGGCGACTGTTCTGTTAACCAGGAGCTGGTGTTTAGCGCCTCTGGTATCTCTACCAATGCCTTTCTGTGCTTTGCTCATGTATTGATCCATGTGCCTGCTTATCTTAGCCGTGATGATGCCTGACATGAGCTTACATGTTGTGGAGAGACAGGTCATTGGCCAATAGTTGGATGGGACTGCACATTTGCACCCCTATTGTTTCTCATGGTTGCTCTTATAGCCAAGCATCTCTAGGATCACTGCTGCTGAAATTGCCTAAATTGCATGTGAATTAATTGTTCAAAACGTTAAATACTTGTGCTCAAACAACTGATTTCAGTGTGCTCTGTGGAAACTGCAGATCATAGCCTAGGCTAACTTGCAACTAATCCCGTGTGCTGTTATCACAGTTGACCGAGCCTGCAGTTAATTCACCATCTCATTCACATTTTTGTAGAGAGATTTTGTAACTATATGATGTTTGTCTTTCTTTGTGTGTTTCCCTTTAAGCATGTATGTTAAAGTTAATTTATTTCTGGCTAACTCCTTGCTAACCCTAATCAGAGAGGGTGATTTCATAACTGTGTATTGCTAAGAATTCCTTAAGAATAGGAAAGGCAATTTATATTTTAGTGTTGTAAGTCAAAGACTTGTTTCATCAACCTGTGCACCAGTTTAACCGCATTATCTGAGGTGTTTTGAAGTGTCCATTGAAATGTGTGTTGTTTGTTGCTTTTCAGCAATTGTTTTTGACAGCTAAGGCTTGGCTGCTTTGCTTGCTTGTTTGTTTGTTATTGTTGTTGTTTGCCTTCCCATACCTTTAACAGATATGGGTGAATCAGGTCCCCAGATAGCTGGAGCTGTGACTCTGCAGGATTCCACAGACTTACAGGTGCAACAGATCATTGGTAACATCATCAGCTTATTCTTGGTGGAGTGTGTTTGTTTAGATGGTGACAACATTGTTGCATGTGATTAAAAAACACAGGCATTGGGGGAATTAATGAAAAAGCCAGATAAGAAGGTTCAGATTTCAGAATGAAATTAGAAGTGGAAAAATGTGCCACATTGACTCAGAAGCGTGATGAAAACAACCTCCAGGGGTGTACGCAGTTTAATGGAAACGTTACCCCCTGGAATTAGAGACCCCTATTCTACCCTCTGTCAAGCCCTGAGGGAAGAATATGCAATCTTTGCAAACCAGGCCTCTGCAACACTGAGTGTTTTCTCTGTTAAGCAGAAGAAACATGAATCACTGCGAGAATTTTATCATTGCTTAAGAGCGGCGTATTTTCAGGGATGCAGCTCTCCAGGTTTAGAGGAAGAGCAGGCGTTTAAATCTTTATTTCTTCATAACATGCATGAAACTGTTCCTTTTGAGGTGACCATTTACTGCAGGACGAGGAAACTAAGGTTGCAGAAGATCCAAAATATGCTCAGCTGGCCTGGGTGACGCAGGCGTGCCCCTACGAAGCAGATGCTGAACCCAGAGTGCTGCATATTCAGGCAGGGGAGGAGCAGAGGATCCCACTGGAAAGCAGAGAAGCTCCTCCCAATCCAACCAAGGCTTGGGATGGACCTAGGAAACAGCATGGGTTTAGTTCACAGAGCCAAGGGGGTGACAACCGGCAGAAGTTGGAAACCCAAGCAGTCAAATTATTTTTGGTCTGATAGAAAAACATTCCATAACTACCATGAAAATTGAAAATTTGATGGTAAAGTTCAGAGTGAAGCTGTTGTGGTGGAAAATTGTTATGTAATTAGGAATTATGTGTATATTCTCTGTTTAGTGAATTTATCTAAGGCAGAGGACAAGGTTAGGGGCAAGCTTATTGCTCCAGCTTAATGTTATGAGAAAGATATATGTGTCAGGTCACCAGAGAGACAGACGCCGGGGCAGTAAGATAACAGTCTGGCCTTCGGATGAGCTGCTTTATGCGTTGCTATGACTCGCATGAAGCAGTTACTCTGGAGGCGGGGCGTGAAGGATGGAGAAGACGTCTACAGAGATAAACAATGATTGCTGAATACTGTTTAAGCGGTTAGTTAGAAAGGTTGGTTAGGGTGATGCACGAGTAACTCTGTCTCCTCCATGTTCTGGCCAGACATGTTTGAATTGAATACTTAAACGCCTTCTGGGACTCAAGTCTCCTTTATAATGGAAACCCTGAGATACTTTTTTTGCCATTACACTTGGCGCCCAACGCAGCCTCAGCGAACAGAATCGACCGACAGGGACAGGGTCAAGGGAGTTGCTAGCGTCCTGGGAAAGTTTCTCCCAGCCTCTTACCTCCAGTAGCTGTTTGGGAGATGGAGGCCTTGAAGCGTCTCTGTCGGCCCGGCTGTCGCCTGAGACAGAACCTGGTAAGACTGAGTCTTTTAAATAAATAGTGATAACAGAATTTAATTTGCACTCTCAGGCGGTGAAATATTTGCTAGCGGATTCGTGTTTATTTACTCACATGCGGTTGATTGATTGATTACTTAATATAATATACTTATATATAATTGTATGGTTAATTATTTAATCAATGTTAAAGAAAGTAACGGTTTTTGCTCCGGGTTTTACCTGGGAGCACGGCAGTTGGACAAGTGGTCAATTAATTAAATTGCAGGTTTAATTGGGTTTCTTGTGAATCATAACTCTGTCATAAATTAATGAGGGGGTTTTTTTTACTACCTGGACTTGACGTCTGACTTCATATTCCATTTCGGTTTGGGTTCTTGGGACTTGTAGTACATATTGTGTCTGGGAACTTTACAAAGTTTTAATTTGATCTGAAAACATTCTTTACTTCTTGCTGGGAGTAGTTGATTCTTGGGATTTTTTACTCTCACAAGTTGGAATGGTTGGTTGTCTTTTTCTTGGCATGGATTTAGTACAGAGTGATTTGGAGAGATTTACCTTAATTGTATTCTAGCTTCAGTTGATGAGGTTTGGCTCATTAACCAGGTTGTGAGATGTTTAGAATTGCTTTTTCACACAGTTGCATCAGGTTGATCTGAAACCATACTCCGAGGGTGTTGGTTATACTTGTCATAATCATCCTATTCATCTTTTGTGAATTGGCTCACCTGTGTTTGAACATCAATGCTCTAATACCTAATTAGCTCAGCTCCCAAGGGTCGCATTGGGAGGTTATCACTGGAGGACCTTCTGAGGGGGGACCACTCTCTCCTTTCTGAGGAAGGACTGATCGGTGGCTACGGGTCACTGGATGCTGGCGGAGGCTGACTTCATGGCAACAGACAACAAACAGCGCAAGGGAAGAGTATACATTTCAACATCTAGTGTTGATGTAATACCCTCTGAAGTGTACTGGAAGATGCTACATCATTTCTCCTTTGTTCTGTGTTTTATCTAGAACATCCTGACCGATGACGAGACCTGTGGATGGCCGCCTCTGGGGCGAGGGGCTGTTGAGACGACATTTTGCCCACAAGAAAATGGCTAGAGAAGACCCCGTGGGTTTTCGGTCTCAATGCACAGGAGTCTCAGCAAAGTCCTCTGGAAGGATCTAATATTTGTCACTGTGAGCTGATTCCATGGCCAAGCATGTCTCATGTCTGATTGTAATTTGTGTTTTGAACAACGTTTTTTTTTATCAACCTACCAACCTTTTAGGGAGATTTGTGATAGCACTTTAGAATTTTCCCTTTATATTTATGGTATTAATTAAGTTAATAAAAGCAGGGAATTGTAGTGGAAAATTGTTATGCAATTAGGAATTAAGTGTATATTCTCTGTTTAGTGAAAGCATCTAGGGTAAAAGGACAAGGTTATTGCTCCAACTTAATGTTTATGATATATATGTGTCAGGTCACCAGAGAGACAGACGCCGGGGCAGTAAGATAACAGTCTGGCCTTCGGATGAGCTGCTTTATGCGTTGCTATGAGTCGCATGAAGCGGTTACTCTGGAGGCGGGGCGTGAAGGATGGAGAAGACGTCTACAGAGATAAACAATGATTGCTGAATACTATTTAAGCGGTTAGTTAGAAAGGTTGGTTAGGGTGATGCACGAGTAACTCTGTCTCCTCCATGTTCTGGCCAGACATGTTTGAATTGAATACTTAAACGCCTTCTGGGACTCAAGTCTCCTTTATAATGGAAACCCTGAGATACTTTTTTTGCCATTACACTTGGCGCCCAACGCAGCCTCAGCGAACAGAATCGACCGACAGGGACAGGGTCAAGGGAGTTGCTAGCGTCCTGGGAAAGTTTCTCCCAGCCTCTTACCTCCAGTAGCTGTTTGGGAGATGGAGGCCTTGAAGCGTCTCTGTCGGCCCGGCTGTCGCCTGAGACAGAACCTGGTAAGACTGAGTCTTTTAAATAAATAGTGATAACAGAATTTAATTTGCACTCTCAGGCGGTGAAATATTTGCTAGCGGATTCGTGTTTATTTACTCACATGCGGTTGATTGATTGATTACTTAATATAATATACTTATATATAATTGTATGGTTAATTATTTAATCAATGTTAAAGAAAGTAACGGTTTTTGCTCCGGGTTTTACCTGGGAGCACGGCAGTTGGACAAGTGTTCAATTAATTAAATTGCAGGTTTAATTGGGTTTCTTGTGAATCATAACTCTGTCATAAATTAATGAGGGGTTTTTTTTTTACTACCTGGACTTGACGTCTGACTTCATATTCCATTTCGGTTTGGGTTCTTGGGACTTGTAGTACATATTGTGTCTGGGAACTTTACAAAGTTTTAATTTGATCTGAAAACATTCTTTACTTCTTGCTGGGAGTAGTTGATTCTTGGGATTTTTTACTCTCACAAGTTGGAATGGTTGGTTGTCTTTTTCTTGGCATGGATTTAGTACAGAGTGATTTGGAGAGATTTACCTTAATTGTATTCTAGCTTCAGTTGATGAGGTTTGGCTCATTAACCAGGTTGTGAGATGTTTAGAATTGCTTTTTCACACAGTTGCATCAGGTTGATCTGAAACCATACTCCGAGGGTGTTGGTTATACTTGTCATAATCATCCTATTCATCTTTTGTGAATTGGCTCACCTGTGTTTGAACATCAATGCTCTAATACCTAATTAGCTCAGCTCCCAAGGGTCGCATTGGGAGGTTATCACTGGAGGACCTTCTGAGGGGGGACCACTCTCTCCTTTCTGAGGAAGGACTGATCGGTGGCTACGGGTCACTGGATGCTGGCGGAGGCTGACTTCATGGCAACAGACAACAAACAGCGCAAGGGAAGAGTATACATTTCAACATCTAGTGTTGATGTAATACCCTCTGAAGTGTACTGGAAGATGCTACATCATTTCTCCTTTGTTCTGTGTTTTATCTAGAACATCCTGACCGATGACGAGACCTGTGGATGGCCGCCTCTGGGGCGAGGGGCTGTTGAGACGACATTTTGCCCACAAGAAAATGGCTAGAGAAGACCCCGTGGGTTTTCGGTCTCAATGCACAGGAGTCTCAGCAAAGTCCTCTGGAAGGATCTAATATTTGTCACTGTGAGCTGATTCCATGGCCAAGCATGTCTCATGTCTGATTGTAATTTGTGTTTTGAACAACGTTTTTTTTTATCAACCTACCAACCTTTTAGGGAGATTTGTGATAGCACTTTAGAATTTTCCCTTTATATTTATGGTATTAATTAAGTTAATAAAAGCAGGGAATTGTAGTGGAAAATTGTTATGCAATTAGGAATTAAGTGTATATTCTCTGTTTAGTGAAAGCATCTAGGGTAAGAGGACAAGGTTATTGCTCCAACTTAATGTTTATGATATATATGTGTCAGGTCACCAGAGAGACAGACGCCGGGGCAGTAAGATAACAGTCTGGCCTTCGGATGAGCTGCTTTATGCGTTGCTATGAGTCGCATGAAGCGGTTACTCTGGAGGCGGGGCGTGAAGGATGGAGAAGACGTCTACAGAGATAAACAATGATTGCTGAATACTATTTAAGCGGTTAGTTAGAAAGGTTGGTTAGGGTGATGCACGAGTAACTCTGTCTCCTCCATGTTCTGGCCAGACATGTTTGAATTGAATACTTAAACGCCTTCTGGGACTCAAGTCTCCTTTATAATGGAAACCCTGAGATACTTTTTTTGCCATTACACTTGGCGCCCAACGCAGCCTCAGCGAACAGAATCGACCGACAGGGACAGGGTCAAGGGAGTTGCTAGCGTCCTGGGAAAGTTTCTCCCAGCCTCTTACCTCCAGTAGCTGTTTGGGAGATGGAGGCCTTGAAGCGTCTCTGTCGGCCCGGCTGTCGCCTGAGACAGAACCTGGTAAGACTGAGTCTTTTAAATAAATAGTGATAACAGAATTTAATTTGCACTCTCAGGCGGTGAAATATTTGCTAGCGGATTCGTGTTTATTTACTCACATGCGGTTGATTGATTGATTACTTAATATAATATACTTATATATAATTGTATGGTTAATTATTTAATCAATGTTAAAGAAAGTAACGGTTTTTGCTCCGGGTTTTACCTGGGAGCACGGCAGTTGGACAAGTGGTCAATTAATTAAATTGCAGGTTTAATTGGGTTTCTTGTGAATCATAACTCTGTCATAAATTAATGAGGGGGTTTTTTTTACTACCTGGACTTGACGTCTGACTTCATATTCCATTTCGGTTTGGGTTCTTGGGACTTGTAGTACATATTGTGTCTGGGAACTTTACAAAGTTTTAATTTGATCTGAAAACATTCTTTACTTCTTGCTGGGAGTAGTTGATTCTTGGGATTTTTTACTCTCACAAGTTGGAATGGTTGGTTGTCTTTTTCTTGGCATGGATTTAGTACAGAGTGATTTGGAGAGATTTACCTTAATTGTATTCTAGCTTCAGTTGATGAGGTTTGGCTCATTAACCAGGTTGTGAGATGTTTAGAATTGCTTTTTCACACAGTTGCATCAGGTTGATCTGAAACCATACTCCGAGGGTGTTGGTTATACTTGTCATAATCATCCTATTCATCTTTTGTGAATTGGCTCACCTGTGTTTGAACATCAATGCTCTAATACCTAATTAGCTCAGCTCCCAAGGGTCGCATTGGGAGGTTATCACTGGAGGACCTTCTGAGGGGGGACCACTCTCTCCTTTCTGAGGAAGGACTGATCGGTGGCTACGGGTCACTGGATGCTGGCGGAGGCTGACTTCATGGCAACAGACAACAAACAGCGCAAGGGAAGAGTATACATTTCAACATCTAGTGTTGATGTAATACCCTCTGAAGTGTACTGGAAGATGCTACATCATTTCTCCTTTGTTCTGTGTTTTATCTAGAACATCCTGACCGATGACGAGACCTGTGGATGGCCGCCTCTGGGGCGAGGGGCTGTTGAGACGACATTTTGCCCACAAGAAAATGGCTAGAGAAGACCCCGTGGGTTTTCGGTCTCAATGCACAGGAGTCTCAGCAAAGTCCTCTGGAAGGATCTAATATTTGTCACTGTGAGCCAATTCCATGGCCAAGCATGTCTCATGTCTGATTGTAATTTGTGTTTTGAACAAAGTTTTTTTTTATCAACCTACCAACCTTTTAGGGAGATTTGTGATAGCACTTTAGAATTTTCCCTTTATATTTATGGTATTAATTAAGTTAATAAAAGCAGGGAATTGTAGTGGAAAATTGTTATGCAATTAGGAATTAAGTGTATATTCTCTGTTTAGTGAAAGCATCTAGGGTAAGAGGACAAGGTTATTGCTCCAACCTAATGTTTATGATATATATGTGTCAGGTCACCAGAGAGACAGACGCCGGGGCAGTAACATAACAGTCTGGCCTTCGGATGAGCTGCTTTATGCGTTGCTATGAGTCGCATGAAGCGGTTACTCTGGAGGCGGGGCGTGAAGGATGGAGAAGACGTCTACAGAGATAAACAATGATTGCTGAATACTATTTAAGCGGTTAGTTAGAAAGGTTGGTTAGGGTGATGCACGACTAACTTTGTCTCCTCCGTGTTCTGGCCAGACATGTTTGAATTAAATACTTAAACGCCTTCTGGGACTCAAGTCTTCTTTATTATGGAAACCCTGAGATACTTTTTTTGCCATAACAGACTCAACAACACAAAAATCTAGCTTTATTTTATTTTAAGCCCTCCAGCTAAGGTTTCTCTGCTCCTTAGAGGTCTGTGATTTTTCCTGATTCTTATTTTACTCTTGTCCCAAGGATGATGAAGCCTCCATCCATGTTCAGGGTCATGTGTGGTGCTACAGCCCTGCTCTGATTGGAGCAGCTCCACGTTACACCACAGGTATTTCAGAGTAGCTGATCTTTTTTGTTTAGTTTGAACATTTGGGCAGAAATCCAAAATGTGTCTTCTGTCTTGAAGAAGCAAATATTCCCATTGTTACTTTAAATGCAGGTATTAACCTGAATTAATTACAGGCAAATGAATGTTTATAAATATAAATCATATTTTTACTTGCATGCTGGAGCAGCTCTGTTGGTTCTTTTTCTAGACTTTGTTCATCATTTTTCTGGTTGACTTGTTGAATGTTTGGACGATTCTTCCCTCTAGTTCTGGATGCTGTGCAGCTGGAAGGATTTCTGCACTCACTTTTTTACATTTCAGACAGCTATGATGTGTAACCGTGCCAACAAGGTGTTTTTGTATAACCAGAAGCAGCTGATTAGCATCGCAAAGCTCCAATAGTACCTGAACTGAGCTGAAAAGGAGGCTTCATGGATGCAGAGCAGGACCAGAGAGCAGAGAGAGGAGGAGGAAGTTCAAACCATCAAGGATTCCAGCGTCTCTCTGACCAAACAGACTGAAAGCGGAGCAGCAAAATCAAATGAGGTGGATCAGCAGTGAAGAAGTCATCCAGGACATGTTACTGAGGAATATCGTCTCTGCTCTCTGGATGTTTAGCTGTTAGCATGTCAGGATGGTCATGAGGCTGTTATACAGCAACAGTCTTCAGTCAGAAGCCTCTTCAGACTGACTGCTACAGGAGATCCTTCCTGTCTACAGCATCACCATCCACAACGACTCTGAAGATCCTTGGATGATCTGAGTTAAGACAACATTTAATTTCCCTTTTGGATGAATAATCATTTGATATTTGACATTAATTTGCACATATTTGGTGAATTTATTAAACAGCCTACTGTAGTGGTTGTCTGCTGCATACAACACCCCATCAAAACAAAGAACATGTCTGCTTCTTTTCCTCCTTTTATTAACTTCCTTGTGTAACAATATAAAGTGACATTTGGTCTAACATGCCACATGTTAGCTGCTGCAGCACAATCTCAGGGTTAGACCTGAGGTCAGCTGTGAAAGTATCCGTCGGTCAGAGACGCGGGGGGGAGGGGGGGTGTCGGTTTACCAGAGAGGAGCTCTGGTCAGAACACCTTTCCAGCTGAGAGAATCTGCCACCTGAAACAGAGAAACGCCGTCAGATGTGAGAACAGGAAGAGAATCGAAACATCTTACAGAAAACAAACTCAATGTTTGACTGAGAAGACCTTGGAGGAAATGTGAAGAAGCTCTTTGGTTGGAGGCAGAGCCTGTTGGATAGATGGCGGTTTCATAGTTTTAACGTAACAAATATCGTTTCTAACCTGCATTTTCCAATCAAGAAACTTCAGCTTCTGGTTGAGACGTTCAATCTCCTGAGAAAGGAAGCAGACTCAATGTTTAGGTGGATGTAATGGTGAATCAGAGCGTTCATACCTAAAGGTAAATGCAACTTACCTGCATGAGTTTTTCATCGTGTCGCAGTTTGATCTGAGGCAGAAGGTCAGTTAGTCTCTGGATCTGCAGAAGAAGAAGGATGAGGCGGTAAACGAAGCACACAGATTCACCATGAATGAATGCATCTGCATCATTTCCTGTCCCCCGGCATGAACAGGAGCTCAGTTAAATGAGCTTTTCAGTTAATAACCACATGACCTGTGTCATAATGCAGAGCTAAGAGTGGAGCTCCTTGACCAGAGAAACAACCCTGACTCCTTTTCAGTCTCTTTATTAAACATTTACTGTCATGTTGTGGCTGAGTTTCTATATTAATGTGGCTAGTTTGAGATCAAAGCAGCTCTTACTGATTTATTATTTTTTATTATTGACTGAAACACCTCCTTTAAGCCTATATATGGAATCATGTTCAAAGCAATAACAGGTTGCTCCGGCATTTTTTAAATCCTGACTTTAGTCTAAAACGAGCAAAGATAAAGAGTGAAGGCCTCACATGACCCTCCTGTAAATGTTGATTCTTTTCTGCATGAAATCCTAAAAAACTCTCACTTCAACACTAAATAGTGTTTTTCTGTATTTTGCCTCCTCTATCATGTCTTTGTGTCTCTCTGCTAGACTAAGCTGAACTTTATCCGTCTGTTCTCTCTTTCGTCCTTTAGACTAAACGCTGATTCAGAGCTGATCTGTTCTCTGCTAGATGAAACCACTAAAGGAGCTGCTGCTGCCTCTAACTTTTTATTTTAACCTAGAAAATACTCCTGGATCAGGGCCTCTGTGTCTGTCTTCATGAACCCCCAGATGGCTGCTGGTACTGAGCCTGATTCAGGTTCTGGTTCTGGTTCTGTTGGAGGTTTCTTCCTGTTAAAGGGGAGTTTTTCCTCTCCACCGTCGCTACATGGAGGAGTCAACAACTCCATGAATCTGCTGGGATTCCTTAGATAGAAAACGTTTACCCTGATTGGAACGTTTGGATGATTGAACTGAAATGTATTTTCTAGTAAAGTGCCTTAAGATGGCGTTTTGTGAGTTAAATTTGTGCTATAAAAACATAAAACTAGAGTAGGAATGAACCACTCAACAGCCAACCAGAGATAATAAAAATAAACATCTGTTTCTCTTATCATTTTTCCTTTTATTCCAGTCAACCTGTAAATGTTGTGATAGTTAATAGATCATATTGCATCAGTATGAAACTAGCAGCTCCTGCCTCCTTCCTCTCCCATCTTACCCTCCTGTCTATGGCCTGCAGTCTGCTCCTCATGCTCCTGGTGATCACAGTCACTGGGATGCTTCTGGGTTTGGGACGCACTGAAGCACAATCACAACTGTTAGTTACAGGAAAAGCTCATTTTATTACCGTTAACTAACTGCCCATTAATGTGCATATTAACCCTAAGCTGCTCTTTTTGTTGCTTCCTTAAAAGACCTAAATCTACAAGCAACAGACCATGAAGCGGGTTTATTGTGTTTTTAAAGCAAAGATACACCAGAACCAGATAATTATCTTTATCTGCATCCGTTCTCTACCAGAACCAGATAATTATCTTTATCTGTATCCGTTCTCCAACAGAACCAGATCATTATCTTTAACTGCGTCCGTTCTCCACCAGAATCATATAATTATCTTTATCTGTATCCGTTCTCCACCAGAACCAGATAATTATCTTTATCTGCGTCCGTTCTCTACCAGAACCAGATAATTATCTTTATCTGTGTCCGTTCTCCATCAGAACCAGATAATTATCTTTAGCTGTGTCCGTTCTCCATCAGAACCAGATAATTATCTTTAGCTGTGTCCGTTCTCCATCAGAACCAGATAATTATCTTTAGCTGTGTCCGTTCTCCACCAGAACCAGATCATTATCTTTATCTGTGTCCGTTCTCCATCAGAACCAGATAATTATCTTTAGCTGTGTCCGTTCTCTACCAGAACCAGATCATTATCTTTATCTGTGTCCGTTCTCTACCAGAACCAGGTCATTATCTTTATCTACGTCCGTTCTCCACCAGAACCAGATCATTATCTTTATCTGCGTCCGTTCTCCACCAGAACCAGATCATTATCTTTATCTGTGTCCGTTCTCCACCAGAACCAGATCATTATCTTTATCTGCGTCCGTTCTCTACCAGAACCAGATCATTATCTTTATCTACGTCCGTTCTCCACCAGAACCAGATCATTATCTTTATCTGCGTCCGTTCTCTACCAGAACCAGATCATTATCTTTATCTACGTCCGTTCTCCACCAGAACCAGATCATTATCTTTATCTGCGTCCGATCTCCACCAGAACCAGATCATTATCTTTATCTGCGTCCGTTCTCCATCAGAACCAGATAATTATCTTTAGCTGTGTCCGTTCTCTACCAGAACCAGATAATTATCTTTATCTGTGTCCGTTCTCTACCAGAACCAGATCATTATCTTTAGCTGTGTCCGTTCTCCATCAGAACCAGATAATTATCTTTAGCTGCGTCCGTTCTCCACCAGAACCAGATCATTATCTTTATCTGTGTCCGTTCTCCACCAGAACCAGATCATTATCTTTAGCTGCGTCCGTTCTCCACCAGAACCAGATAATTATCTTTAGCTGTGTCCGTTCTCTACCAGAACCAGATAATTATCTTTATCTGTGTCCGTTCTCCATCAGAACCAGATAATTATCTTTATCTGTGTCCGTTCTCCATCAGAACCAGATAATTATCTTTAGCTGTGTCCGTTCTCTACCAGAACCAGATAATTATCTTTAGCTGTGTCCGTTCTCTACCAGAACCAGATAATTATCTTTATCTGTGTCCGTTCTCCAACAGAACCAGATAATTATCTTTATCTGCGTCCGTTCTCCATCAGAACCAGATAATTATCTTTAGCTGTGTCCGTTCTCCACCAGAACCAGATCATTATCTTTATCTGCGTCCGTTCTCCACCAGAACCAGATCATTATCTTTAGCTGCGTCCGTTCTCTACCAGAACCAGATCATTATCTTTAGCTGCGTCCGTTCTCTACCAGAACCAGATCATTATCTTTAGCTGCGTCCGTTCTCTACCAGAACCAGATCATTATCTTTAGCTGTGTCCGTTCTCCACCAGAACCAGATCATTATCTTTTTCTGTGTCCGTTCTCCACCAGAACCAGATAATTATCTTTAGCTGCGTCCGTTCTCCACCAGAACCAGATCATTATCTTTAGCTGCGTCCGTTCTCCATCAGAACCAGATAATTATCTTTAGCTGCGTCCGTTCTCTACCAGAACCAGATAATTATCTTTAGCTGCGTCCGTTCTCCACCAGAACCAGATCATTATCTTTAGCTGCGTCCGTTCTCCATCAGAACCAGATAATTATCTTTAGCTGCGTCCGTTCTCCACCAGAACCAGATCATTATCTTTATCTGTGTCCGTTCTCCATCAGAACCAGATCATTATCTTTAGCTGTGTCCGTTCTCTACCAGAACCAGATCATTATCTTTTTCTGTGTCCGTTCTCCACCAGAACCAGATAATTATCTTTATCTGTGTCCGTTCTCTACCAGAACCAGATCATTATCTTTATCTGTGTCCGTTCTCTACCAGAACCAGATCATTATCTTTATCTGTGTCCGTTCTCTACCAGAACCAGATGACTGAATTCCTTCATCAGCATCAGAGTTCTGGTAAGAAATGTTGGCCTGATTCAGGTGTTGGAGAAGGGATGCAGAAAGTCCTAAGTCTGCATAAATAGACAGTGTGTGACATTAAATCAGACTAAAGGCTTCCTGTTTAGAATCAGTTATCATAATCATTATTATCCTTATAGGAGGAGACCTTTGTGACCAAGTTGTACCTTCCTGGCCGACGTCTCTAACCCAGAGTCTATAACTCCAGATCTACTGCCCTGCAGCGTTTAGATGCATCTCTGCTCCAACACAGCTGATTAAAATGAATGACTCATTATTACCAGGCCTTTGTCTAACCTGATGAGATACTGAAGAGGTGATTCAGTCATTTTAATCAGCTGTGGAGCAGAGATGCATCTAAACGCTGGAGGACAGTAGATCATAAAACGCTCCCTGATTTGCTTCAACCACCATCTTCCTCGGGTCTTTGTGTTGAATTGTCTGGCCAGGAGAAGGTGGCACCTTCAGGCTTCTGGGGAGTGGACCCAAAGTTAACCAGACCTGATGACTTTCTTTCTTTTCTTTCTCATTTCTTTTCATCTTCCCATGATATCACAAAGGACACAGGTGTGCCTCCAATTAACTCATGTGCACCAATAAGAAGCTTACAAAACAATGACATCATCATCTGGACTTTCCCAACTAGTTTTAAAACTCTTTAATCTTCTGAATTTGAAACAAAGAAATCAAAAAGTGTCTAAAAAAATATTTCTTGTTTCTAAGACCAACTATTGCAGTTTAATACATTGTTTTATTATTTATGTCTGGCTATACAGGAGGCAGGAAGGTCAATAGTTTGTTGTGTGTAACTGAAGAAAGGTGTTTTATAATGAAAATGTGCAATAATCTGTTTTTCTTCTGGTAAAATCATTTAAAAAGAACAGTTCAGTAATAGATGTTTCTATATTTTCTGAACAGTTCTACTGACGGTGCTGCTGAACTAAGGGAGCGTATACTGGTACCGTGTTGAAAGAACCTGGTTACTTCCAGTACATGGGGCCTGTGGAGAAGTACATGTTACTGACTGATCCCGGAGAAAGGCGTGTGGATGGACACGCTTCATCTGGTCACATACGTGTGTTTGCTGTTAGCAGGGATGGAGCTGTTCAGGGGAATCAGACCGCCGTGATGATTCCTGATCTGCACCAACGATATTTATATAAACATCCATATTTACAATAACTGGTACATGTGTGTTTTCTGAAGCATTCAGCGTCTTAAATATTCACGTACCTTCAATACGACGTCGGGAGAGTTCAGCCCAAAGCAGTCGGTGATAATCTTTGAAGAGACGTTAAAAAAACAATAAATCCAGACAGTAATCTCAGTCATCTAATGGTTTCAATTATTCACACCCCTGGCAGATTCAGATTCATTTATTGCATTTAGTTTTATTTATTACATTTAGTTTTATTTATTACATTTAGTGTTATTTATTACATTTGGTTTTATTTATTACATGTAGTTTTATTTATTACATTTAGTTTTATTTATTAGATTTAGTTTAATTTAATACATTTAGTTTAATTTATTAGATTTAGTTTAATTTATTACATTTAGTTTTAATTATAACATATAGTTTAATTTATTACATTTAGTTTTATTTATTACATTTAGTTTTATTTATTACATTTAGTTTTATTTATTACATGTAGTTTTATTTATTACATTTAGTTTTATTTATTACATTTAGTTTTATTTATTACATTTAGTTTTATTTATTAGATTTAGTTTAATTTAATACATTTAGTTTAATTTATTAGATTTAGTTTTATTTATTACATTTAGTTTTATTTATTAGATTTAGTTTAATTTAATACATTTAGTTTAATTTATTAGATTTAGTTTAATTTATTACATTTAGTTTTATTTATTAGATTTAGTTTAATTTAATACATTTAGTTTAATTTATTAGATTTAGTTTAATTTATTACATTTAGTTTTAATTATAACATATAGTTTAATTTATTACATTTAGTTTTATTTATTACATTTAGTTTTATTTATTACATTTAGTTTTATTTATTACATGTAGTTTTATTTATTACATTTAGTTTTATTTATTACATTTAGTTTTATTTATTAGATTTAGTTTAATTTAATACATTTAGTTTAATTTATTAGATTTAGTTTAATTTATTACATTTAGTTTTAATTATAACATATAGTTTAATTTATTACATTTAGTTTTATTTATTACATTTAGTTTAATTTATTACATTTAGTTTAATTTATTACATTTAGTTTTATTTATTACATTTAGTTTTATTTATTAGATTTAGTTTAATTTATTACATTTAGTTTTATTTATTACATTTAGTTTTATTTATTAGATTTAGTTTAATTTATTACATTTATTTTAATTTATTACATTTAGTTAGTTTTTTAGTTATGACATTTAGATTTACATTCATTAAACCTAGAAGTTTGTTTATGACAGAAAGTGAGACGGGATCGCTCTAAAGATAAAATGATATTAAAAGAAGATTGATTTTGAAAATAAAAACTCTGTTTGTTTTTTTTTATTTAAAGTGTCTAAAATTATTTCTACCCTTTTTAATAATCAGTTTTGTTATAACAGCTCAGCAGCTTTTTGATGTTTTCTCTGGTGAGTTGAGTCTGTGTGGTTCTCTCTGGGCCCATAAACACCTGGTGACCCGTCCAGGTAGACTCCGCCTCTCACTCGGTCACGGATGGAAGTCCATGAGGTTGGAGGGCCTCCAGGACTTTGACTAGGCCACTCCATAAGGGGAAACTGCTTAAGTAAAATGAATGACTTTAAATCTTTCTCTGCCAGGGGTATGAATAGTTTTGGCACAGACACAGACATTCCCCTGCAAACACTAACAGTATAGCAACTCTTTCATCAACACGATGATTCAAGGTGCTTTACATGATTAATAGGTCAAATAAAAATAGCAGTAAAACACAAAGCATATAAAGTAAAAACAGCAATAAAACAAGAATCCCACACAGATACATACAGAGGATCTGGTTACCTGGGTGATGATGGTGACCTGAGCTGCTGAAGGAAAGGAAACTTTGCGAAGAGCCACGACTCCATCTGCAATAAATACTCAACATTATTATAAATCAGGATTTATAAATCCCTGTTAATATGTCAAAAAATACACAATCAATTGATGATTTACACAAAAACATCTCCAACAAACTTAAAAGTAACAAAGGAATATCTGTCTGGGTTTGTTTTACAGTGTTCAAATGAAAGGTGAATATATATATAATATCTGTAAATTTGGTTATCAGCCACAAAAACAATATTAGCATCAGTTTTCACATGGATGCTTCCCTGCTTGTTACATCTTTATGTTTTCTGTGTTTTTTCTTCTCTGGTCCAGAGAAACAGAATTTAACGGATGATCTGACTGACCAGGCTGTACCTGAACGCAACATTTTCTTAATTGCAGAAAATTAGAACCTTTATTTCAAATCTGTGGGTTTCTATAAAATATATAAACTAGAGACATGTTTGTTATACAAGCCGTTAGCATTAAGATTACTGTGATTTGTTTATGTCCTGTCGATAAATCAGAGACAAATGGAGTCTGGTCAGAATATATAAACATCATTATTGTTTTATCTTAATTATTCATGTTTTTGCAGCAGGTCTGATAATAAACTCCGAGTGAAAAGCAGCACATATGCGTCACTTTAATGAGATTAGATAAATAAATAAATAAATAAATAAATAAATAAATAAGCTTGCTTCATCTTCTCCCTATTCATGGTTTAGAAAACGGTTCCTATGGCAACCGATGCACATTTTCCACGAAGGAGAGAAAAGGAAGAAGTAAAGATGAACCGGTTTCGTCGAGGCGCTTCAGAGCGACCCAGACCGGCGCTTCTTCAGCAGATTCATCCAAACGGATCATCTTCCACACAGAAACCGCAGCAATCACTCTTCCGGTTTGGATTTTCAAAGTAATAGATAAAGATGGAGAGGACAGCGAAGACACTTTAATGAGATATGATATAAGTTACAGAAAGTTTTCCTGAGGAATTATATTTGCAAGAACAATGTTAGGTAGGCCCGCTGGTGGTCACTGTTGGTAACTACAAGTGAACTAGACATGTATATGGTTGAGTTTTATATCCTGTTTTAATATCCCTTATTAAACTGTTTGGACTGAATATCATCATGACAGGTTTTTGTCTTTTTATTTATAACGGATACAGATTCAGGTTGAAGAGATAAACATTCTGTAAATGTTGGGAGTACATTTATTTTGGGTTTAATTCTGTAGTGCATGTGGAAACACTTAGAAACAGTGAACAGTCAAGAAGAATGTGGAACATCATGTGTTCCATTATGTGAAGAGGTTTTGATCCTTATTCTGTGAACTAATATCTATGTTGGAGGAGTTTCATGCAACTCTCTCAATAAAAACTCTATGCTGACGTAGATCTGTGCTCAGTTACTAGAACTGAGTCCAGCGCAGGACGTCTCGTTGTTAAAATATATAATTGTTTGTTGTTCTTATTGCTCCTTTAACAGAAATGAACGAGCACGCGGGAAGGTGAATGAGAGCCCAGAGAGCCCAGGGTCATAAATTAAATGGGTGTCTGTTCCTTTAAGAGAGGCTGTGAATTAGAATGAAAACACCTCAACAAGGTCCTGTATAGAGTTGGACAACATCAAGGCAGATATGTGTGGACTCGAATATGAATAATTAAACTTCTACATTAAGTCAAACAGCACTTATGGCTCATATAATAACTGAATCCATTACATTTACTGAGACGTGTACATTGATTTCATAGCTAATTACTAATATATATATATATATCGTGAATAAGATATATTTTTCACGATATACATATACCCTACGCTACCCTCCGGTAAATACTTTCTAAATGACAGCATGTGAGGATTTTAATGTCCTTAATTAAAATGTTATGGTCCCATATTAACATAGCATTTTAGAAATGCTACAACCGATCATTGAACATTTTTCTAAAACAACAAAAAAATGTAAGCTGACATGCAACAAATAGCTAAATAAAAAAATAAAGAAATATTTATAACAATCAACCCAAAAAACTCAACAAATAAATATAAATGTTATTATGATGTAAGTTAGAGTCAACTACGGTCCTCTAGTGGCCATAGTTGGAAACTACAACTGAAAGATGTAAAGTCTAAACGCATTAAAAGCGAAATATTTCCTAACTTAAATAACAGATATTTAAACTGATAAACTCTGTAAAAACATGCTCAGATTTAATATTTTACTTAAACCCATACATGGTTATCTTAAATCTCAACTCTGGTCAAATCTCTACAGCGATAACTTTAAAAATGAAATATTGTAGAAGTAAATATACGTAAATATGTGTAAATACGTCCACGAACGAGCGGCAGCAGCAACTTACCAACACAGAACAGTTTTTATTAGTTAAACACTTTTACATCAGAGAAGGGAGGGAACATTTCCACCGCATTACCTTAATACAACATGTAGAAACGCACTTTAATATTTACTCTCAAGTTACCGTGACACCTTTCTTAAAAATATTATTATGATGATGATGGTCCAGGTCACCTGGACGTTGCAGCAGGACAATGATCCACAGAGCAACACGCCTGAATGGCTGTAGAGAAGAAAAGAAAGCGTTGGAGTGGCCTAGTCAAAGTTCGGACTCAAATCCGACTGAAATCTAATATCCTGAGTGGAGCAACTATGAGGTTTAGTTTTCCTAGAGCCAGACTGCTTTAAGCAGATTTTTACCTTAACAAAAGAATTCATGTTATAAAAACTGCGTTTGTTTTCTCTCCAGTTATCCTTGTCTGGCAGCAAGAAGTGGAGGAATCTTTTTCACATCTGCGTAAACCAGACGTGAGATCTGATACATTTACAAATGAAACTCAAGATAATTAGTGTTTAATGTTTTCATTTCAGATTCATTGACTCTTCCCTCTTGGCTACTATTCCAGGCATCAAATTGGGTTTTAGAACCAAGTTTTCTAAAATATTTCAGTCAGATCATAAACAATAATCCGTCTTCTCCAGGGAGAAGATAACCATTCATAGTTTGGTTATTCCCTGACTGACAAAACAGCATCAAGCTTCTGAGCTCATGTTAGCAGAAAGATCTGTGAGATCATAAAGTTAAAAAGTGTGAAATATAACAGGAAAAACACCTGGAGGATTTTAGTTTGTCTATCCAGATCCTGAAGGAAGATAAAGGAAACAAGAGAGCAAATATCAGCCTTTTGTCTTCTGCATATGATCTGCGGTGTTTCCAGGTCTCATTAGCCTCTTCAGCTCCTTTAAATGTTCTGCAGCAGCTTGGAGCTCCAGCCTTTAACACAACAGGCCTGTTTTAACAATCTGGAACATCAGACATCTGATCCCATGGTTCTGTGGCGCTCCACTTTCTCCCCTCCTCTTGTGTCTCTCCCTGGGGGAGCTTTAAAAGGTCGAGAGACACCTGAGATGTCTCATTGTTGCAGGACGTCCTCACCTGTTCCACATCTTCAGCGCCTTTCTTCATCATCTCACCTCCTCCTGCCTCAGTCGTCCAGCACCATGAGTCTGAGCCGCACCAAGAGAATCAGCTCCAGCAGCTCGGTCCGGAGCAGCGGCGGCTCCAGGAGGCTGAGCGGCTTCGGGCCGGGTCAGGGGGGCTTCAGCGGCGTCTCTCTGAGCAGCAGCTCCCTGTACGCCGGTGCCAACGGCCACCATTCCGGTCTGGGGGCCTCGCTGACTTCTCTGTCGGTTAACAAGAGCCTGTTGGCCCCCCTGAACCTGGAGATCGACCCCAACCTGTCCATGAGCAGAGCCCACGAAAAGGAGCAGATCAAGAGCCTCAACAACCGCTTTGCAAGCTTCATCGACAAGGTGAGGAACCGCAGCTAAAGGCTGTGAAGTTGAAAGCACATTTCTTTCTTTTCTACATGTTTATGGTCGCTGGTTTGACTGTAAAAAATGTAAGAAAACTTTTCATGTTTTCATCTTTTCAACCTTCTTGGATAAAATCTAAACTTTTGCTCTTTTGCTTGGTTAGAAAAATATGAATCGACCGTTGATGGGTCATCTAGATGTTTATTTTTTTCCTTTGCAATAAAATTAATTCGTTTTATTACATCCATTAAGAATAAGCATCGACTGGGATGATCCTCCCAGTAACTGAACATCCACTGTGTCCTGTTATCAACTTTTTACTTTCTGTAACATAGAAAGTTCTCTTATATCAGATCTTCTGTTCCTTCTATGTTCTGCTCTGTCTTCTCAAACCCCCAGACAGTCGTGGCAGATGGCCGCTCCTACTGAGCCTGGTTCTGTTGGAGGTTTCTTCCTGTTAAAGGGGAGTTTTTCCTCTCCACTGTCGCTACATGCTTGCTCAGTATGAGGGATTGCTGAAGGATTGCTGTGGTTGGAAAGTCTGCATCAACGGGGCCCAACCTCACGCCAATGACTGACGCAATCTGCTGGGATTCCTTAAATAGGAAACTAACTAAACCTTTAAACTGATTGGAATGATTGGACTGAAATGACTGAAATGACTTTTCTTATAAAGTGGCTTGAGATGAAACATCTGAATGAATCGGCGCTGTAGAAATAAACTGAATTAAAATGCAAATAAACTTGAGCTGTTTTATTTTCAGGATGTGGAGAAAATAAAAAGAACGACTAAAACTGCTTCAGTCATGGTTTAAACCCCCTAAAACAAAGCAAGAAAACAGCTAAAGCAGCTAAAGCTGCCTTTATAATATTTACTGTAGTTATTAATCAGTGCATGTTTGGAGGAACCGCACAGATTTCCCACAGACGGAGGAAGCATCTCTGTGATATCGATACCTTCTCAGAGATCAGGTCTGCTTTCTCACGGAGTCACTAACATCCTGACAATAAAGGCTTTGTTGACCTCAGAGCAGATCTCTGTCAGCCGTACAGCGACACCATCTCAACCTGATCAAGTCCAAATCACCACGTATTCACCACGAATTCACCAGGAATGTCTCAAACTGGAGAGGCGTTATCAGGAGTCATGCAACAAATTCTGTTTTTCTATTTTTTTTACCATGATATGGAGCCCTTAGTTTTTTATGTCGCACTAAAAAGTGTATTTCTAAATTATTTAAGCTTCCAAAAGAGTGGAAATAATGAAAAAAATAGAAAAGAAGTAATTAAACTGTACAGTTATGGAAAATAATTTTGTATACACAATAAAGCTACAGCATTAACAGAATATGGTTTGATAATGTATTCCTACTATTGCTGCAAAATGCAAAGTAAAACAGCTTAAAAGGGGCTAATTGACTGTTTATGTATTGAGAGCATAAAATACTGTTGAAATATAAAAATATGATAAAAATGACATAATTTAGCTAAATAAAAAAGAAACATTCCAGGGAATGGAAGAAGTCGATCTCTGATTTTTCTCCCCAGAACAATTTAATTATTATTTTTAATAAGGACTGCTACTTGTAATATTTTGAGTGTTTTTGGTTGAAACTAAGTTTGTTTTTCTATAAAAATGTAATGAAATATTACAGAAAACATTTTACAGTCTTTCCATCCAGCTCTGCAGATAAGATGATGGAAGAACTGCTGACACATCAGGCTTTTAAAGTATAACTATATAAATCATCTCCATAAAATATTTTCTTCATGTAACAATGTGACAGTAGATCCTGCAGAACAACGTTTTCACCCTAAGAATGGGGAATGAATGAGAAGCAGCTGCGTTTAGTAACTCGATGCTTCCTGCTCCCTCCTAATGAAACATTAAAGAGCCAAATTCTCTCATGCAGAGACGACTTTAGTTCAAAGTTAGAGACAAAGTTTCACTTGTTGCAGGCTGACCTACTTTAACTCTAAATGAAAGTCAAACCCATCAGAGGATGTAATGGGATTTATTGATGAAACTTTTAAACATTCATTTAAAACCCAGAAAGTGAAGAATTCACCTGGGATTTAAAAACAGGACATTTCTGGATATTTAAGCCACCTGGCCCATTTGATTCCCTCTGAGTGAGACTGAAACCGGATAAATCCGGTCCGACATGATGAGGGACAGAACCCGGGCTTTGTCTGAACCGGGCTGCAGGCAGGAAACCTGAGCTGAGCAGATACCGTCCTGGCTGCAGGTAACAATGGCCTCTGTGCTCATTTCTTCTTCTTCTTCTTCTTCTTCTTCTTCTTCTTCTTCTTCTTCTTCTTCTTCTTCTTCTTCTTCTTCTTCTTCTTCTTCTTCTTCTTCTTCTTCTTCTTCTTCTTCTTCTTCTTCTTCTTCTTCTTCTTCTTCTTCTTCTTCTTCTTCTTCCAAACTTCCACCTTAAATCATTTCACTTTTTGTCACGTTCCAACCACACGCTCTATGAGTTTAGTGGGATTTTCTGGGACGGACTGTGCTGTGCATCATTGTGCATCATGACATTTTAAGTGAAAAATGCGCCCCGTGTTTGTATTGAACCACCTTTGATAGAAGCTGCAGGTCCTGATGTTCTTGACGGTGAACCCCCATCCATTCTAACAGGTTCTCCTCCAGGATGATCCTGATTTAGATCAACTCTGACCAGCTTCCCTGCCCCTGCTGAAGACAGGCATCCCCACAGCATGATGCTGCCACTACAGTGTTTCTTCATGGGGATTGTGTGTCCAGGGTGCAGCGCTGGTTTTCCAGCCTGCGGTCTGTAAAACAGAGCTCCTTCCTCCAGATGTTTGCTGAGTCTCCTTAGTGGCAACATGCTAACAACTGATGGCTTTCTTACAACAATGACCTTCTTCCACCAAGGGCCAGATTTGGGAATGCAGCAGCTTAAAGTTGTTGATTCTCCCACCTGAGCTGGGGAGCTCTGCAGCTCCTCAAGAGTTACCATGGGAACAACATGGTCTAAGTCCTCCGAGATATTGTGCAAAGATCACAGCTTGACACTGTTTAGTAACTGGGTGACCTCTGAAGGCAGCTGTTTGCACTCAATTTTATTTAGGGGTATCAGAGTAAAGGGGCTTCAATTCATTTACATGCCACACTTTTCATCAGTCAATAAATCTGTAGACCTGCATCCTTTCCATCCTCCTCACAACATCGCTCTGCTTTGTGTTGGTTTGTCACATTAAAAATCCACAAAAAATACAAAAATCATTTGTGGTCATAATACGACAAAAGTTGAAAAAGTTTAGGAGTTCAATAGTTAGTTATATATCATAGTTTAAATATTATAGTATATATATATTATAGTTTACATATAGTTTATATATTTAAGTATATATCATAAATATTATAGTATATATATTATAGTTTATATATTATAGTATATATCATAAATATTATAGTATATATATTATAGTTTATATATTATAGTTATATATTATAGTTTACATATAGTTTTTATATTATAGTTTATATTTTATATATTATAGTTTACATATAGTTTATATATTAAAGTTATATATTATAGTTTATATTTTATATATTATAGTTTATATATTATAGTTATATATTATAGTTTATATTTTATATTTTATATATTATAGTTTATATATTATAGTTTATAGATTATAGTTATATATTATAGTTTATATATTATAGTTTATATATTATAGTTATTTATTATAGTTTATATATTATAGTTATTTATTATAGTTATATATTATAGTTATATATTATAGTTTATATATTATAGTTTATATATTATAGTTATTTATTATAGTTATATATTATAGTTATATATAATAGTTTATATAAGCCTCAGATCAGCTGAAACACTCACCTGTTCTCAGCTGCTTTTGACTAGATTTTTATTCTAAGTTTTAAATCTGCACGGCTTTTTATAAGATTTTTTTTTTTTTTCTCATTTTAAATCATGGTTTTTATTCCTGTACTTTTGCGTTTTCTTCACCCTGCTGTAATGCTTTTGATGTTTTATGTAAAGCACTTTGAATTGTCTTGTAATATGAATTCTGCTATACAAATAAACTTGCCTTGCCTTATATATTATAGTTATATATTATAGTTTATATTTTATATTTTATATATTATATATTATAGTCATAGATTCAATTCAGTTTATTTATATAGCGCCGATTCACAACAGATGTTTCATCTCAAGGCTCTTAACAAGAAGTCATTTCAATACATTTATACAAACATTCCAATCAGTTAAAAAGTTTCCTATTTAAGGAATCCCAGCAGATTGCGTCAGTCATTGGCGTGAGGTTGGGCAGATTTCCAACCACAGCAATCCTTCAGCAATCCCTCATACTGAGCAAGCATGTAGCGACGGTGGAGAGGAAAAACTCCCCTTTAACAGGAAGAAACCTCCAACAGAACCAGGCTCAGTAGGAGCGGCCATCTGCCACGACCGTCTGGGGGTTTGAGAAGACAGAGCAGAAACACAGAAGGAACAGAAGATCTGATATAAGAGAACTTTCTATGTTACAGAAAGTAAAAAGTTGATAACAGGACACAGTGGATGTTCAGTTACTGGGAGGATCATCCCAGTCGATGCCCCCCGTCCAACAGGGCATTGCAGCCAAGCAGGATACCAGACCAGGTGTATCTTCTATGGAGAGAAAAACACTGAGAGAAAACAAAGTTAACAGTCGAAATATCAGAATGTAATGTAATAAAACTGGAGAGTAGTAGGAGAAAAGGAAGTAGCAGAGTGAAGAAAACTGGTAAGTCTGTCCTCCAGCAGTCTAAGCCTATAGCAGCATAACTACAGAGATAGCTCAGGATGACCTCAGCCACTCTAACTATAAGCTTTATCAAAAAGGAAAGTTTTAAGCCTGGCCTTAAAAGTAAACAGAGTGTCTGCCTCACGGACTAAAGCTGGGAGCTGGTTCCACAGGAGAGGAGCCTGATAACTAAAAGATCTGCCTCCCATTCTACTTTTAGAGATCCTAGGAACTACAAGTAAACCTGCAGTCTGAGAGCGAAGTGCTCTGTTAGGAACATATGGACCAATCAGATCTCTGATGTATGATGGAGCTGATTATTAAGGGCTTTATATGGAAGAAGGATCTTAAATTCTATTCTGGATTTAACAGGGAGCCAATGAAGGGAAGCTAAAACAGGAGAAATGTGATCTCTCTTTTTAATATTCATCAGAACTCTTGCTGCAGCATTTTGGATCAACTGAAGGCTTTTAATGGCATTTTGTGGACTTCCTGATAGTAAAGAATTACAGTAGTCCAGCCTTGAGGTAACAAATGCATGGACTAGTTTCTCAGCATCACTCCTGGACAGGATGTTTCTAATTTTAGCAATATTCCGGAGGTGAAAGAAAGAAATCCTAGAAACCTGTTTAATATGGGATTTAAATGTCAAGTCTTGGTCAAAAATAACGCAGAGGTTCTTTACGTTATTACTGGGGGCCAATTTAATGCCATCCAGATGAAGTGATTGACTAATCAGTTTCTGTTTAAGAACTTCTGGTCCAAAGACAGCAACTTCTGTTTTGTCAGAATTTAAAAGCAAAAAGTTTAGGGTCATCCAGGTTTTTATGTCTTCCAGACATGCCTGTAATCTACCTAACTGACTGGGTTCATCAGGATTTATGGATAAATATAGTTGTGGATCATCAGCATAGCTGTGGAAATTTATCCCATGCTGTCTAATGATTCTACCAATTGGAAGCATATATATGGTGAACAGAATTGGTCCAAGGACAGAACCCTGTGGAACTCCACAAGTAACCCTTGAGAGTGAAGAAGATTTATCATTTAGATGAACAAACTGGAATCTATCAGACAAATATGATTTAAACCAGCCTAGTGCTGTTCCTTTGATCCCTGCAACATGTTCAAGCCTTTCTAAGAGAATATTATGATGGACTGTGTCAAAAGCAGCACTGAGATCTAACAAAACCAGAACAGACACCAGTCCATTATCTGAGGCCATGAGAATATCATTAGTAACCTTCACCAGTGCTGTTTCAGTGCTATGATGAGCTCTAAAACCTGACTGAAACTCTTCAAACAGCTCGTTACTGTTTAAATGCTCACAGACTTGATTAGCAACAATTTTCTCAAGGACTTTGGATAAGAAAGGAAGGTTAGATATAGGTCTGTAATTCACTAAGTCATCTTGATCAAGGGAAGGTTTCTTGAGTAAAGGTTTAATTACAGCTATTTTAAATTCCTGTGGTAACACTCAAGATAATTGTAACACGTAACGCTGTGAACCAGATCATCAATCTCTGAAGGGTTAGAGATAG